>JAQQAC010006923.1:41061616-41171828 GCA_029783875.1 Phataginus tricuspis | reverse complement strand
TGTGAGCGTGCCCACACCCCTAACCTACAAACGTGTGTGAGCGTGCCGGCACGTGGGGGCCAGGGGGCTTCCCTTAGTTTACCCGCCACCTGACCCCTAGGAACCAGGAGGACCACGTGTCCCCCGGGGACCCTGGGGCAGGCAAACGGGCGAGGCAATGGGTGGTCTGTGTGTGGCAGGGAGGGGGGTCAGGGGTCTTTGTGCCAGCGGGGTGGCAGAGAGAGCTGGTGTTTTCTGGAGTCCATTCTCCACATGCCCCCTCTGCTCACGACTTCAGGCTCCACTGTGCCCAGAGGAGGTCGGGCCTAAGTCTGAGCCCCGAGCTGAAGGCGTGAGTGCACGCTCTGGGGTTCGCCCCTTCTGGCCCACGGCTTGTGACTGCACGAGCAGCCTTCTCAGACCTCGGGGTGGAAGCTGTGTATCAAGGGCCCCGAGAGAGAGGACAGGAGCCTGGAAACCTGACGCAGGGGCTGGGGCACGAGGCCACGGCCGCTCAAGCTCAGGCTGCTGGACGAAGGAAACAGGCGGACAGCTTATTTCGGCCCTGCTCTTACAGTCATAGGAGTGCACTGGCACCTGGGATCCGTCACCCTCCTTGCAGCGTGTCGCCCTGAAGTTCAAAGCCTGGACAGTTCGCTGGAATGCTCGCATCACACACCCAGAGTGCGACGGAGGCCGACCTCTGAGGAGACGCCATCGCTGCTGAAGGGTGCTCACAGACACAGGGACTTTCTCTGCAGGGGCACCGCCCTCTGCATCACTAAACCCATCAGGGTACCATGCGGCAGAGTCACGGCGGATCCCTGCTCGCCTGGTCCACTGGCAGCACCACCTTTAGAGGTCCAGGACCCTGGTGGCCTTCACGTGCATCCTGCCCCTCACTGTGGCAGTGGTGGGCACCTCTGGCCAGGCTGCTGGTTCAGCCAGGTGGGGCCTGGCCCTCAGCCTCCCAGGGTCTAGAAGCACATTCTGTGCATGGCCAGCTTCTGTTCCCACCCTGGAGCCCTGAACCACAGACCCTGACCCAGCACGCAACAAGTTGTCACACAATTAAATGTTGACCTGCAGCGACCTCTGTGAGGAAGTCATTTTCCTTTGCACGTCTAGATAAAATCAGCAGCAGCTGACTGTAAGGGGTTGCACCACCTGCAGGAGACATCTGGTGATGCTTCGCTGCCTCCATCCTGGAGGGAAGCCAGCCACACACTCACCTTGCTCAGCAGGAAGACGTACTTGGTCACCAGCGGGCGCAGCTCGGGAAGCTGGCTCTCGGTCCCCAGGAGCACATGCTCCACGAAAAGAGCCATGGAAAAAATGCGATTCCAGTGGGTTCTGTCGGGAGGGGAGAGTCACTGGCTCAGCTGGGAGCAGAGCACCTGAGACGGGCGTGGGTGAGGGCGCAGCAGCTCCCCGCACAGGACGGGAAGGACACGCAAAGGCTCAGCTGCAGAGGTAGAGTCACACAGACGTCCCTGGCCACGGCCTGCGGGCCTCCACCGCCTCGAGTGCCTGCTCCTTCACACCTTGGGGTCCCACACCCTGAGCCTCAGCCTGTGCGTGGTGGGTCCCTGCAGCCCTGAACTCGCCCGGGAAGCCTGCCCTGACTGCTGGCCTCTCTGCAGGGCCTGCCTCTGCCGTCCCGCCCAGGGTCACTTCCAGCTCCCCCCTCATCACGGACTCCCGTGGCTCACAAGGACCGCTTGGCTTCCTGTCCCCCCAGCACCCCCTGCACCCCTGAATGCACACCCTTCCTCTTCTTCACATCCCCAGTGTCGACACTGGTACCTGACGGGGGAGCAGGTGGCCGTGCATGAGCGAGACGACCCCGCCCAGTGGTAACAGCGCCTGCGTCTTTCTCTCCCATGTGCCCAGGACCCCCGATAGGCGGGTGGGGGGGTCCGTGCGGCGGTCCTGGGCCTCACCTGACTTCCCTGACGACGGCCGTGGCCCTGTTCCCGCCGCCTTGCGTGTACCCGTCCGAGCAGAGGAGCTCCATGGGCATGGCAAGTCTCTTCACCAGCTGTAGCCAGGCCTGGGGACTGGGCTTCAGGATGTCTCTGATCAGCATCTCAGCACACGCCATGGCTACAAAGACGTCCAGAATCTAGGGAGACAGAGGACAGCCGCGCACTGAGCAGCCCCACGGAAGGGGAGCTGCTCCGGACGCTGAGTCCTGGGGCCCGGCGGTGGGCCCGGGGCACCCTCGGGCCCTCCTCCCCAGCTGTCCCGGGATGAAAGGGGCATTGGCTATCACTGTGCGCTGCTGGCTCCGAGCTGCCCTTGGGAGGAAGCCCCCGGCTGGAACACAGCCCACAAGCTTCCCCTTCGAAAGCGGCCCTGGGAGCAGCAGGCCAGGCCCTGGCCAAAGGCACTAACTGTCCCCATCAGGGGGACATACCAACTCGTGCCCAGAGCCGTAGTTGTATAACGTTTCCGGGCTGAACAGAGACTGTGGAATTTGGGGACAGATAGTCAGGATTCTGGAGAAGTTCTGCAGCCGGCCCCTGAAATGCTGATAGGCCAGGTGCACCCATGGCAAAGAAAGCTCCTCCTCTGGCCGCTCCACCTTCAGCTGATTGATGCAGGACCACAGAGCCATTTGCAAAACCTGGGATCAAAAATAAGCTTTTAATATGTATCTGTAAATCACAAAAAACATACATAAACACACACACACACACACACACACACACACACACACACACACACACACACACACACGTTTTCCCTTTGGAAAATGTAAACTATTCAAAAAAATGACAAAAAAGAAACTTAAAAACCACACGCACTGTTACTACGCCTAGTTTACTTCTCGGTATCCTCTTTTCTAGGCATTTTCATACCCACACCTCTCCCCGCTGCTGTCCCCAAATTAGGGTCACAGTGCATTTCTGATTTTCTTTCTCTTAACATTGTGAGCATTTCTTTTATCACTGAATATATTTGAAGAACACCATGGTTTTTAATGCTTTCACAATAATCAATCAAATGACTATGCTTTAACTTGTCCAACCTTCATTTTTGAACAAGTAAATTGTTTTCCATTTCTGATCTTAGGAATAAAGTTGAAAAGAACATTCCTGTGGATAACATGCTTATCTGTGTTTGCAATAATGTCTCAGGCCAGAATCACTGGTTGGGACTGGTAAGGTTCTTGATTCATCGTGCCAGGCGGTTTCCCAGCAGCCCTGCACTGGCGCTCAATGCTGTCGGTAATGGAAGAACCTCTGGCCTTTTTAAAAATCAGTTCTGTCATGTGGGCAGCTGAGACCAATGAGGCTGAACAGTCTCGCCAATGTTTTCTGGATGTCTATTTAATTATTCTGTTAATAGTTGGTTTATAATTGTCACCCATTTCTTAAAAACGGGGTTTTCTTATTGATCCCTAAGAGTACCGACCCTTCACTGTATTGTGTGTCCTCCTCAGACTTGTCCCCGTCACGCCAGCTCCCCTCTGCCCCAGAGCCACGCTCACCAGCAACTCCTCCTGAGAGGACACTCTCATGGTCAACAGCAGGAAGTCCCTCAAGTAGCTCTGGAGCAGCTCGGCCTGGTGCTGCGCACCGAGCAGAGCAAGAAAGCTGCCCAGCGGGGTCTGCTGGAAGATTTCCACCAACTTTTTTGACTGTCCTGCAGAGAGACCAGGAATGGCTTGAGCGAGGAGGCGGCTTGATGTTTCCCTTATGTCCCGAATACCCAGCTTCCTCGGCTGGGTAAACATATACAGCAAAGTTTCTGTTGAGTGGAAGCTCGCAGCAAAGGGGAGTCACTGCCTGATTTTATGATCATCTCTATAGACACATTATTTTTACAGTGGGACAACAGAAATAAAGGCAGGGCAGATATTAAATTTCAGTCACAAACAGCTAAAATGATCAGAAACAGACCAGGTTTTACACCTCTCAAGTCATAATGCGTCTCAGAAGCCCTCGGGTACAAGGGACTCAGCGACGTGAGGGCTGCTCTTTGGGGTCCGGAGCCATGTGCTGCCCAAACCAAGAGACCTGCCCTCAGCGGATGCCACCGTGGCAGGGCAGGGCCCCGAAAAAGGAAATACTCTTTCCTTAGGACAGATAGGCTGCTTCGCGTTTGTGCAGAAAAAGCAATGGTATGTTTGCCTAGGAAAGTAAGCTCATTTTCAAGCATTTTGACCTGTATGTTTTTTAGGGAGAACTGTAAGTAAATTTTGAAAACATTATTTCATGTACAAAAGATGACTTTTCCCAAAGCACTGTTACATCTTTCCTGTAATGCCCGTGGCCAAGCCCTGTGCCACGTGGCAGCACCGCACTGCCGGGGGTCCTGGAGGGACCTGGCAGCTCAGTCTGACAGTCACAAGGGGTTGCTGAGAAAGGCTCAGCTGGGGACACCTCCTGAGTCCCAGTGCCCTGGCTGCACAGAGCCTCAGAACGCAATCCACCAACTCACGGCAGAGGTTCTCCTGCCGGGACATGTCCGTCTCCAGCAGACCCCCGGGCTCACCTTCAGCTCCTGTGATGTACTGAGCCTGGACCCACAGCTCCTCCAAATAGTCCCTGATTCTCCAGCTAAACGGGACGTTGCTGCAGGTGTCCCAGGAGAGGTTCATGTGGTTCTGCACCATGATGTATGGCATCTCACCTCTGGATCTGCCACCAGGCAAAGGAGGACAGAGGACACAGTGAGGGAGACATCTCAAGACACAAGATCCACCCTGAGGCCAATGCGCGTCGATGCTCTAGAGCCGGGTGCCCGAGCGGCTTAGTCAGCCTGTCCCTCTGCTTCACAGCCCAGGCTTACAAAAGAACTCTAGGGCGACCTGTGTCATCTCTTTTGTTTTGCGGACAAAACCAATCTGAGGCTGGGAGGGGCCAAGGAGGTCCCCAGGCTTGGCAGAACCGGGCTGCGTGACACCTGGCCTGCCCGCACCCTGAACGCAAACACAGGGAACTCGACGTTGAGTTCCGTCTCTCACGGCCCTTATAAAGGAGTGTCCCTGCTGGAGATTTGGAATTCCATTTACTTGTAGGTTCTTTATCAAGCGACCCTCCAGAGTCAAAGCCCCCGACGTCCAAGTAGGAAGCCTTTGGAAGGCCACCTAGCTGAGAGGAGGGACAGGAAAGGCACCCAGACAGCTCCCCTAAGGGCAGCTTCCCCAGGGCAGACAGACTTGAAGCTGGCGATCTGCTCTCTAAAGGGGGCTCGGCAAGCTGGGGCATGAGGAAAACAGAGACTCGAGCAGATTTCACGGAACTGCAGCGAGCTCCCCTGTCGCTGCCACGCCCTGACCCCTCTGGCTGCAAGAAGAACCAACGTAACGGCGACTCAAAAACTGGCCCCTGTGTTTCACCAAATCGTTGGCACAGCATGTTAGGGTCGCTGCTGTGTCACGAGGGTCCTCCCTTCCTGCAGAAAGAAGGTCTTCTATTCACCTGGCATTATTTGTCACAAGAGGAATGTTCAGAAGCTTAGTGTCACGGAAAATGAACATCCAGAGAGGCCGTATCCAGGATGGGGGAGCTGGCCTGGTCAGCAGCTCCAGGTTGCCGTCTCTGTCGATGAAGGATATTATGCTCGCCAGGAGAGGGGTCACGGCGCCCTGGATCCGCTTCCAGAGGGTGTGCCTGCAGCCAGGGGAGGCAGACCCCAGCCCCGGTTAGCGGTCCCTGACATTCCTTCCTCCTCGGCAGTAACGAAACATCCCGTCTCCCAAGTCCCGCGCTAGAGCTGTGGCGAGATGAACATTTTCATAGAGTTTAAGTACCAGAAGAGAAACTCATTCATAGAAATGGCTAAGATGGAAAGCAAAGCCAGGATGGACCTTAATTCTACATCTGATAAACTGTAGTTAGTTTCCTGAAAAGGCCAAGAAGAACTTGCTTTATTTTGTTAGAGTTACTTTTTAGAACAACTCGTCTAGGCTCTAGAAATAAAGAAAACAGTAACCAAATGCATTTGGAAAAAATTGTTATTTTAAGGAAAAAAAATCAGTTGCAGACAGAATATAATAAAGGGGAGACCCTATTTCATTCCAGATCAAGTCAGACAGGAAAGCACACGTTATCTAGTTCTGGGTGTATATATATATACACACACACACATACACACATAAATTCGATTGCTTATGTTAACTGCATTATGCTTTGTTATAATGATGTTTCTACATAACAGTAAACTATAATTCACTTCAAAATGCTTGTGCTAAGGTATGAGAAATCTACTAGTTGGTAATTAATATTGGGGAGAAAAATGCAGACTCAGTTTGAAAAGATGAAAAAGAAATACTTTGCTTTTTATCATACATAGCACACAGGAACCTGGAGAGAACTCAGAACGTCTACAGAGGACACAAAGCAGCTAATGATCAGATTACTTGATGGCTCAGTATTGCCCAGAGGTCCAAGGGAAGCGCTGGGTGCCCCCTCCCGGGGTCTAGTCCTGGTACCTGAAGGTGCCGGCCTCCTGGAGCGCGTCCAGATTCAAGGCTTCCCTCACCACCCAATCCTTCATGTTGTAGACGGTGCTGTCTTCTTGCTTCGTTAAGAGGACATAGAGGCGCATCTTGGTGACCCGTAAGAAGGCGGCTGCGGGAGAGCAGAGGAGCCGTGCGTGTGCCTGTCCGCGGGCACGGGCCCCCCCACCAGCCGGGCCGGCCCCAGGGAAAGCTAGTCCCCAGTGTCAGCTGCTGAACTGCGGGTGAGACAGCGGGGCCGCCTACCTTTGAGTTCGTCCTCTTCGGTGAGGAGGCTGAGCAGGACCTCGATCCTCTTCATGTTGCGCTGGCGGCTCCGGCCGTGGTCCCTGAGCATGCCCACGGCGCTCTGTATGCAGCTCCGCACCAGGCTGGTGGTGTCCACGATCCGTGCCTGCTGGCAGAGAGAGCCAGGCTGCCCTCTGCTGCCACTACGTGTGGGGGATGCCCAGTGACTCCAGGACTAGGCCCGGGGGTGCTCCCACCCAGGGTGCAGCGATTCCTCTGGGACCCACGTGTGCTACGCCGCCAGTCACTGGCCCAGGAACACCAGCCAGACGGACCAGGAGAGGGCGGGAGAGGGCGGGCCAGAGCTGCCCCTGGTAACAGTGGCCCTTGCCGCACAGAGTGGTAGAGTCACGGGCCACTGAACAGAGCCCGCATCCTGAGAGGCCCCGAGGCTGGGACCCAGAGGGCAGGAACTCACCACGTCGCCTTCCCCCAGTTCACAGGGCCTGTTCCCCAGGGCCTCAGGACCTCCTGTCTCCATTTCCTCCTCCGTCATGTCCCCTGATCTGCCGGGCTCTGTTTCCATCAGCTCCTCACACTGGCCTCTGGGCCCATGCATCTCTGCTGCAACAGACGCAGTCGAGTTATTGCTCAGGAGACGGAGTGGGAGCGCCAGCATGGCGGCCTATGGGCTGCGGGGTGGGCTCCAGCCATCGGGCTCTCCCCGGCACCGAGGCCCTGCAGTGGTCCCCAGAGGAGAGGCCACGGTGGCACAGATCAGCCTCCGGTCTGCCTGCTCGGTGGGGCCCACCAGGGCAGTCTTTGCCCTCTGCCCTGGGCTCAGAGGAGTAGCACAGGGGCCACAGCAGACAGAACCTGACGTATCCTATAGGCGCCCATGGCCACCACCTCATGTATCCACAGACCTGCTTCGAGTGGAAATATTGCCTCCTGCATGGCTTGGAAAGCCGTAGATGGTGCCCCGGGACTCTACCAGTCAGCTCAGCAAATATATCCCAAGCTCCTGCTATGGGGCAGGTGCTGGGACGCAAAGGCGATGACAGCATGGCGGCCCACCCCCGTGGCCCACTGCTGCATGCCTCGACCGCCCCTGGCTGCCACTCCTGCTGCCCTGCGTCCCCCCGGGGACTCATCCCACCCCGAGTGCCCACGGGGTTTCCTCCGGACTCACGCTCAGGCAGGCCTTCTGGCTTAAACAGCTGGCTGATGGCCACGTCCTGCAGCTCGGTCACATTGGACACCATGTTGGTGGACCTCCGGAGATCATCGATATGCACAGACTGCCACAGCCCTGGCAGGAAGAGAACCACCAGAAACTCTTGTGCCTTCTCTGCTTTCTTCTTGTCAGTCACAAGCACGAATGCACCACATATCCTCACATTTAATACACTGCTGCCAAAATTACTCGCGTCCCCAAGTTGAATATACGTGGGAACCGCCTGACCCATGCTGTGTACATCCACAACTTGAATGGAAGTAACTGACGTCTGGGAAAGGATAGTGGAAGGCTTGTGAGTCTTTTATATATTTGTATTGTACTTGCTGTGTGGCATCGTTAGTAAAAGGGTGGGGGACACTGGCAAGGTTTGCCTCCCATCATCTATGACGTTATTAAGGGAAACTATTAAAATTGGTATTCTAGAATACCGATTTTCTTACATAATAAAGGGTTGGAGAACCATACCTCAGAAAATAAGAGAGAGAGATTTAAGATACTAAGAGAGCACCGGCCCAGGGAAAACAGGCATGAACTCTGAGTGTGTCAGTCGGGGACACTGTCTGTGCATTAACCACACAACAGACGGTGGGGAACCAGCGGGACTAATCGAGTGTCTATCTCCAAGGTGACTGAGGAAAGGCCCTGTAGCACAACAGCTGGTCCATGATGAGTGTGCTTTGCGGTCAGTCTTCAGTAGTAAGAAACCTAATTGCATCTGAGATGAATATTGTTGAGATCACTATTAATATTCTAATTTCAGACTTGTGCACCACAGGACCAAGTTGGAAATAAATCAAACGTTATTTAAATGAACACATTCACGCGCATTTTGGGGCTACCTCCATGGAATCCCACATAGGATGTGCCACTTCCCATCCGGGACAGTTTCGTGATGAAATAGACTAAGATACAGTCCTGGTTTTCTTGTATCTTACTGATTTCATTTATAGCAGAATACCTATTTAAAAAATAAACAAGCAGAGACAAAACAGATCAAAACAGATACCGAGCAAATAAACAAAACCCAAGCGTGGCATGGCTGACAGGTGCCCCGTGAGCAGTCATATTCAGTCCTGTGTTTTCTTTGCTCTAAATAAACTCATAATCCTCTTTTACAACAGAGTGCGGACAAGTTCTCTGGTAGCAGATTCAATTTCTCCCCGATTCCTGGGTCCCTCTCATTTCTCTATTGACCAGGAACCCTATCCTGCAACCCCTGGTCGGGTAGCCCTGAACTCACTAAGGGAGAGGCTAGCTCAACTTTCCATCTCAAGAAACAGGGTCTGTGAACAGACAATCAATGGCTAAAGACACCCACGATATAAAGTAAGGCATCCAGTACTTTAAAAGGCCCAGAAATCACTTTTACTTTAATAAGGGAACATAGTTAATTCTTCAAGTTTCTCCTACAAACTCTATAAAAATGTCCCATCAGTACAAATGAAAAGCATTTGCATACTGTTACCACCCCTGGACTTGCAGTAAATTCAAATTGTGTAATTTAAAATTAATAATTACCAAAACATATCTGTGCATATAGGCTGCAAGGATATTCTTTTAGACCCTGATAGTCTCTTACCGACGCCTCCTGCCCTTGACCAGTTTTGTGTCACTACTAACCTTTTCTTCGTTTCTCTTTCTTCAGTTTCTCTAGTCCGTGTTTGGGGGAATGAAAAGGGAAAGTCTTTCTTATTTTTACTTATGTTTATTCTGATACTATACTGTTTTCAGGGAAAAAATTCCTTAGGAGCACCTGAATGCGTTTTGGGTTTCCTATGTTATTTTCTGAGAAAAAGAATGAAAACATACTTAGCTGAGGCGATAAGCTGAGCGCTACGAACCCCATCTTCAAAATCTGTTTGAATAATGAGGACTTTATACGTGGCTGTGTTAGTTAAGCAGTCTCTGAAAAAAAAAAAGGAAATTACCCAAGTGACTTCTCTGACCTACAAATAGGGTCATAAAATCCTCCAAGGTGACGGGAAATACAAAAAACACATAGAAAACACTATTCAGGAGAGATTCTCCTCTGCGAGGTGAGTAGGAAATCCACTGGAGAAAGGACAGACCCCAGTAAATGCTTCCTAATGAGATACACGGACGCTGGTTTCAGAGAACAGTATTCAGGCAGAAGACGACAGAGACGGGAGCACAGTCCTGAGTCCTCGGCGCGCCCACGCTGGTGACAGCAGGGGTCACTGCAGTCATGCATATGAGATACCAAGTGGTCAGGGCTGGGGACGGAGCGGCAGCGGGGGAGGGCCAGGAACCTCACCGGACTCCCTTGAGGAAGGAGTACTCCGTGTAGACCTGCTGCAGCGACAGGATGGTGAGTTTCGGAACCCTGCCCTTTATCTCTGATTCTAAAATTTCACAGTCACAACTGGTTAGCAGTCTGGAGAACGTGGTGATCTGCAAAGTCAGAAAATGCAATTTACTGCTCGAATTCCAGGCAAGACTGCATGTGTGCTGGGCTGAGATCCTAGAAACACGAGGGTGTTTTATTCAGCAAGTATCTCCTGCGGGCTCAGCATCACGCAGGGGGCACACAGGCAGAAAAGGACCCAAACCACACCCTTTTCTAAAAATGGGATGGCGATGAAGCAAACAGAACCCACAGGATCCCAAGGCCCTGGAGGTGTGTTCATGTCTCCCCCCTGGACGCCAGTGTCTCTTCCTGCTTTGGTCCCTCAGAAATTCTGATGACCCCTCGGGGCTCCCCGCTGACAGTGCTTCCTGGCAGCTCTGCTTCGGATGGAGTCAGCCTTTGCTGCCCCCCCTTCCCACGGCCGTCAGCCACTGTCCTCTGCGGCCGGATCACACCACACGGCGCAAACCAAACGCTCCTGACAGGCACACTCCTACCGTGGTGGCCGAGCCGGCCTCCAGACGGGTCTCACCCGAGCTTCCGATTCCTGTCTCTGGCTGCAGACGGCTATGTCTGCCTGGACCCCACAAGGACATCAAAACCTCTCCCGAGTGGAGTTTACCAGTGCCTCCCCCACACCGGCCGCTCGTACAAAACGCCTGGGCAAGGAAGGGCCCAGGGAGCCCTCACCACACCCCTCTGTCTCCCACAGCCGCCACGTGCGTCACCAGCTCTGCCAAGGGACATCCTAACGGCTTCTCAGTTCCCTCCCTCTGCCTCTGCCCTGACTGGTCCAGCACAGCAGCCTCCCTACATACGGGCTCACCTTCTCTACGGTGGTCTTTCACCAGACTTCCTCCCCGTCTCCCGGGTGTGGGACCCACCTCTGCACACATCACCCCCCCACCCCTCTCCATACCAGGAAGACCAAGCTACTCAGTGCCTCCCGGAGGTCTCCCCGACACCTCTCCCCCTCTCGGTACTTGAAACCACGACCTTTAAGTTCCAGCGATGATCGAGCCCTGGTTTCCCGCGCGGACTGTGAGGGGCCCTCTGCATATACTTTCAGTCAGCCTGAGGCTCATCTCTTAAAGATCTCATCTGACCCCGTTTCTGACCTGCTGGCTCCCATCTGCCTCTGTGGGCAGCGCAACTGTGTGAGGCCGACGCACCACTTCACGAGCCTGCCCCCGCCTTACCCGGCATGCTGACCAAGGCTGATGATTCCGCCCCAGGGCCCTCAGCGCAGCGCTCAAACGTGCTACTTCCTGGGCCAAACTGAACATTGCTATCAGCACAGAGCACTGCCCAGAAACAGGCACCCAAACTTGGTTAAACTGAACTTTTATAAATAATTGGGTCTCCTTGCACTTAACCTAGAGAAGACTGAAAAGCCTCCGTGTGTCCACCTGTGATTCCCACACGCCGACTGGAAAAGCATCTTGAATTCCTGACACTGGGGATTCAAGGGCCTTCAGGTGAAAGGAGACAACAGTCACAACTGCAGAGACAATTACCTCGGTGAAGACAACGTGGCGCTCTGGTCCCACCATGCGCAGCTGAGCCTGCAGGAAGTCCGCGAAGGAGTTATGGTGCTGCCTGTGATAGTATTCCTGGGAGAGGGACTGTGCGGCGAACAGGCCCAGGGAGGAGGCGCTGAGCCGGACCACCGCATCCGGCGTGGCGCAGGCCAGCAGGTCCAGTTTGGCGGCCTCAGACACCTTCTGGTAGAGGTCATGGGTCAGGGCCCCACGGTCCAGCCTCTCTGTGACCTGGAGCGTCACGGAGGCACAGGCGTCCGAGTGGAAGCCGATGAAGACGTCAGACGGGCTGTACCTGTGTGTGCCCAGAGACCGCCCTGCCCTCACATCTATAAACTTGTCCACCCAGATCTTGAGCTCTTCCACGATATTTTTCTGCCATTTCTCCAAAACGGTGTTGATGTCCAGATAGTGTTTCTCCAGCCGGTTGATGAGGGGGACGGGAAAATGCCTGTAGACGACGTCTTTCTCTTCGATGACAATCAGGCGGAAGTCCGGGTGAACCCGGCATTTGACCCGATGGGTCCCCAGACCAAGGTCCACGTACTTCTGGCCCCCGAGGTAGACGTAGTACTGGTTGAGCGCATCATACAGGCTCTCGTAGAGGCTCTGCAAGTTCAGCAGCACCACCATCTTGCCCGTCTCCATGCAGATTTTCACTCGGTTGATGTTTCTGCAGATCTGAGTGTACTCTTGGTCCCTGGGAAAACTGGAACCAAAAATAATCTCCGGCTGCTGGTCCTCACCGAAGATCGCCTGCTGCAGGATCTGCAGGGCCACGTAGTTCTGGGTGAGCACCAGTAGGTAGCGGGACTCGGTGCCGTCCAGCTCCCCGCCGGCCGCCTGCTGACGGTCACCATACATGTTCTGCTTGATCAGCTGCAGGGTGCTGATGCCCTCCGAGCACCTCGCCTCGGGCAGATCGGCGGTGAAAATGTCCAGAGCGTGGACGTCGTCTTTGCCGCTGAAGTTCCGCAGCACAGCCTGAGCAATGTCCTGCGGGGAGGGCTCTTCGTGAGAAGCCCTGGCCGTGGCAAACAGCATCTTGATGAGGCTGTAGTAGTCGCGGAGCCCAAAGAACTCCTTCTCCTGGCCCTCACACACCGTCTCGTAGGCTTTGGCAAAGGACGCAAAGTACCCTTGGATTCTCTGTTGAACTAGGGGCTCGGAAGAGCAGATCCCCCTGGCGCTCTCTATGAGCTCCTTCTCACTGGGACTGCCGCGCGACACAAAAATGCCCCGGTTCATCTTGGCGGGGTCCAGGGCCCAGTTGGAAATGCCTATGAAGCCAACTTTCTTGTGGGGGTCGGGGTTGTCCTCTATGCACCCGTCCTCCAGCAGAGGGTGCAGGGCCTTCAGCGGCATCTTCGGGGAGTCTTCCGCCAGCCCCACCTCGTCTAGCACCACCACGGACACATACTGCTGCAGGTCCTTCCCCTGCTGGAAGCGGGCGCACTGCCTGAAGGTACCTATGATGCCCTGAGGGGTGGAGTGCGGGCTGCACTGGAACGACACTAGGTGCACCTGCTTCAGGCTCCGGAAGAGGTCCGAGTGGGCGGCCTGGCCCTGCATAGCATCAGCCACGATGGTCTTGGCGAGAGATTTGGAGCTGCCGGGCTTCCCCACCAGGAAGAGAGGAATCTTAAGCTCGATGCAGATGACCATCATGAAGACGTTCTCCTTCAAGGCCAAGTTCTTGGCGATGGTTTTCCTCAGAGATACACCACTCAGAAAAAGATCCTGCATTCGAGTTATCTCGTCCAGGATAACCTTACTGTCATTATATGGTTCTGGTAGAAACCTGCAAATGGCTGTCCGATAGGAGTCCTTCTTTTCTAGAGAGGCATGGTAACACACCCCGATGGCCAGCACCAGAGACCAGAGGACAGGATCTCTCTCTGGGCTGCTTGTGCAGGCAGTGGACTCAGAGAGAAAGGAATCCAGCTCGGACAAGAGCATCTTGCTGTGGTCGTAGAACCACCTGAACACCTTGACACAGCGTTCCACGTCCCTGAGGCTGACGAAGCTGCACTCGTCGCCTCTCCTCCTCATGAAGCCCTGGGAGGCGGAAAGCACCTCTGCGATCACACGCATCTCGCTCTCCTCCATCCCGACGGAGTCCGTCAGCCTCTGCACGATCTGCTGGATATAGAGCTTTTCTGCCGTGTCATTCAGCTGCCCAAAGTCCCACACCAGAGGAATCAGGCTCGACGGCAGGGCGTGGACTCGGTACACGAGCTGCCGCAGGGGGATGGAGCCAAGCCTGTCCGCCGTCTCCTCTGCGCGCACCCTGTACCCCAGGCCCGCTGACTCCAAGCGGCAGATCATCTCCTGCGAGTGCTTCCGGTAAGGGTTGCAGGCTGCTATGATGTGCAAGCCAGAGCGCTCGGCCAGACGCTGGCCGCCCACCGTACGGTCGCACAGGACCTCTTTGATACAGCCTATGGCCTCCGTTGTGTTGGCTTCATCGAAGAACAAGATGGTGTCCAACTCATAGTGGTCCTTATTGACGCGCGCGAGTTCCTCTGCCTCCCTGACTTTGGAGTAGATCATGTCTGAGGTGGTTCCTCCATGGACCTTGACCAGCTTCATGGTCTCGGCCTTGACAGGCCCACGCCGCAGGTCACTGAGGAATTTAATGAGCCTGGTTTTCCCGCAGCCGGTCTCTCCCATGATGATGACGGGGATCCCGCACCGGAAACGCATCTCGATGGCGAGGATCTTCAGCATGTTGTCCGTGGTCAGCTCGTATGTCTCATCGGGGTCGATGGCCTCCTGGATCCCTAAGGCCAGGCAGAGCTTTTCGAGTTTCTCGTGTCTAGGCAGCCTGTCAAAGTCAACATTGAAGGGCACCCCCTGAAGCAACAGCGCCTGGTACAGCTCCACGGTCATGACCTCCTTCTTGATTACCTCCCTGCTCACGAGATTGATGGCGTCGAGGCTGCCATTCGTGTTGGGCTGGAAATGGAAGCCTATGAATGTCATGCACATGTGGTCGCTGTTGAAGAACACATAGGGATGGGCCTCTGACTCCCACCTCTTTCGGAGAGAGAAAGGCGCTAGATCTTCTTCCGTGACCCCGTCCATGGTGACCATGTGCTTCCCTGGGCTCTCATCCAACATCTGAAGTGTTGGTGTGGCGAAATCCCTTGCCATCAAGACCATGAAGGCCACCACGAAGGTCTTGAAGCCCACCAGTGTGTCCCTGATCACCTCCGGGTTGCAAAAGTCAGACTCCTCACAGTCTCGGAGCTGATGGTTCAGGACACAGGCGAAGTTCCGAAGCTCTGACCAGGATGGGTTTACCATCCCACAGTAGATCAGGAGGTGCTGGAGGCATTCCTCAGGGGTGTCTTCAACGAGGCCATCTTGGTATCTGAACATGTCTAGGTCCTGTTTCTGATGGAACCGTTTTAAATACTGGTAAGGTCTTTGGAAGGTTTCGCTGCAGAACTCTCTCTGGTCCATCCCTGGGTCTCTGCAGCTCCTCCCAGGATTCAGCTCCATGTCTATCACTTCTTTGGGAGGCCGGCAGGTGACTTTTGGGAAGATGTTGAGAAAACTGAAGTGGGGGGCATGTGTACTCTGGAAATGGGAGACATGAATAAAATGGTTATGACTAATTTTCCTAAAAAACGCTCTTGCATCTTTACCCCCCAAAATGGGCTGTAGTAGACAGACCTTCATGAAAAAACAGCTAATAAAGTGATTTCTGTAGACTGCTTTTGGTACAGATTGTTATAGTTGGCATGTTAAAACACTGTGGGAACTGCATTCTCAACAAGGAATCCTTTTCTACCCAACTACCTGGAACGAAATCTTTCCATCAGGTGTGTTTGTGTGTGGGTGTGCATAAAACTCCCTTCTGCTATGAAATTATGTGATGAAAGTCTTTCCCATCTTAGCATTAAGAAAGGTAGCCTCTCCCAGACTCTGGACTCACTGCCTTCAGAGCACCCTGGTCACACATCAGCAGTCCCACAACAAATGAAACATTTAAGACACTGTTAACTAATAAAAGAGTATTTTTATATCAGACATTATTGGAAAAGAAGTTTAAAGACTGATTTCTCTCCTAACACTGGCACTCACCTGCTTCGCTAAGGCACAAGTGGGAATCACAGACACGCCAAAGGCCCTGCCCTGTGGTCACGTGGTGATGCCCCGGGATACCCACCAGTTTTGAAGATCTCTTTGGCAGCACTGGGCTCCCTTCCAGGATCTCAACAATATATAAATGGCACGGGTTCCGAAGCCACATTTTCCCATTTACATCCATTAAATACTGCAGAACGAGGAGCTTGAAAAGAAATGCCCAAACTCCAGTCTGCACCTAGAGACAGAATCGCATGGGTTTGCAAATACACAGAAAGAACCGTTCTCTCCACCCAAGGGTACTCTTGTGTTACTCGATACTATGACACTAAATAGTACATGTAGAAAGAAGCGATTCTTTACATGGGGGACAGGGCAGGGGTGGGAACAAGGGGGGACCCACGCGCACTCACTGAAGAGGTCACGTCGAAGTGGAATATCATGGGTCTGGTCTGATGCTGGGCATCCAGGAAAGGCAGGAGGGAGCCCAGGACTTGGTTCTCATTCACCTCAGGGTCAATCAATCGAATGATTTTTAGAGACTCTTTCTCCTCACCAAACTTTCTTTCTAGTTCGTCATGCAATCTCTTCACGTAGAGAGACTTTCCTGTAACATTAAAATATGGATGTTAGGTGCCCAGGCTCTAGACTAACAGTAAGAGAAACCAGGTCACTTCCCTTGGTACAAAATTGAAAGATTAAGGGACATGCCGCTGAGCCCTCCAATTCCCTCGCGGTCCCCCACCCACTAGCCTCCCGAGTGCCCTGGGACTAAGGATGGCGGTCTGAGGGCAAGGCCAGTCCCCACAGGGCACGCCGTGTGCTGGGAGAAGCAGCCTCTCTCCCACAGAGGTGGCATCACTGTTACGGGACACAGTCAACAGAAGGGAAGTTGGGACAGCCCCTGGAAGGGCGACAGATCGCGGTTTCTTCCCAACACAAAGCCATCACCCCTCCTCCTGCTCTCAGGACCCACACCAACCTGACGCAGCCAGAGCAGCTTAAAGAGAAGAAACGGCAGAGAAGCAGCTGAGAGGAGGGAAGAACCGAGCACGAAAGGGTGTCCTGTTCCAGTACAGGCCTGGTCCACAAAACCTCCGAGACTTAGTCTCCCCCCTGCCCGAAGGGCTCCATTTGAGCCGCCCCCCGTTGGCAGGGAGGCCATCAGGTGGCCCCTGGGGCCCATGGGAGCCTCCACCCAGCAGCTCTCATTACCGACACCCGCTCTCTCGGAGGCCACGATCCCAACGCACATCCGGTCCCCACACACAGCGGCGGCCGACAGGGTCTGCTCTGGGACCTGGTAATGATGGGCCAGGTAGGCCTGGAAGGCCTCGAGGGGTGCCTGGGGCACCACAAGAACTTTGTGGCGGCTGAAGGCCGAGGGCAGGTAGCTGTGCTCACGCTCGCTGTCACAGACCATCACAAGCTGGTAGTCCTCCCGGTGGCCCTTCGTGCACAGACGTACAAAGAGCGCCTCAGCCTGGCAGGCCACCTCGTAGCTCAGCAGGTCTGCGAACAGCAGGCTGTAGACCCTGCGCCCCGGGGAGCCTGGCGCCAGGCAGCGGCGCAGGAGGAGCTCCACCTCCTCCGACGTGGTTCCCGGGGTGCACAGCAGCACCTCGTCACAGGTGGGCAGAGGCTGGTCCGGGGTCTGCATGTAGATGGCCAGGGAGGCCAGCAGCACCTCAGAGTGGCCACAGACAATGAGGTTCGGCTGGCCGGCCTGCAGGCCCTTTGGGAGCTGCCGGTGCACAGGAGGCCCCCCCATGCTCGCCAGCTGGGCCAGACTGCAGCCCAAGGCCTCCAGGTCCAGGCAGTGAGGCACGAAGGCGCTCATGCAGGCCAGCGACTGCTGCATGAGGACCTGGAGCTTGTCCCCCAGGCTGCCCGCAGAGAAGAGCAACAGCGGCAGCTCCTGCACCACCGTCCTCTCACGCTGGCGGGCGGCCTCACCGGCAGGCCCACTGCAGGCCTGGGCCACGTCCCCCGGGCTGCAGTTGCCTCTGATGAAGGACAGCATGGTGAGGGCGGCGGCACTGGGGGCCTGCTTCTTGAGCTCCGTGCTCAGATACACCAGCTGCTCAGCGGTGTAGTAGTTGAGGTAGAAGTGGGCAGCCCGTTTCTCCGCCACAAATTCCTCCCACTCCTCCAGGAATCCCTCCATCTGCAGGCAGAGGGCTTCCAGCAGCCGGGCGACTGGCCCACTCCCTGTGAGCTGGCCCACCAGCTCCAAGCAGAAGTCCATGCGAATAGAGACGCGGTCCTGGGGGATGCAGGACACCCTGGCCTTCCAGGCCCTGAACAGCATGTTCCCAGCAGAGTGGAGGTTTATAAAGGCCTGGACGAGCCTCTGAATGCTGCAGAACACCTGTTGAGGATGCAAACGGGACAGGCATCACAGAGGGGCTTGGGCGCCATGTCAGTCTAGACTCACAGGAAGATTCATGACCTGCAAGATGTGGGACCGTGTCACCCACTGGCTCACTGTGGGGCCTGGAGCACAGGAGGCTGACCCAGGCCTTCCTTCCTCATTTACATAATCAGCCTCAAAGAGGACTCTTCTTTAGGAAGCAATATGTTATAAAGGATATCATGTTAAAGTACCAATGAATTTTAAAGCGAAAAGGCCAGAACAAAGCCCAGAGACTGTTACATAAACTGAGAGCCTTTACCAGCGCGGCTGCTTGGGGTTTGATAAAGGACGCCTACCTAACACGGGGAGGGCAGACAGTGACTCTGCGGCATCTCACTGCACTGAAGGACAGTGACTGCATTGGGGTATGGGGGGGACTTGATAATATGGGTAAATGTAGTGACCACATTGTTTTTTCATGTGAAACCTTCATAAGAGTGTATATCAATAATACCTTAATAAAAAAAAAAGTGAAAAAAAAGGATGCCTAACTCACATCAATAAAAAGAAGAACAAAAACCACATGATCATCTCCATAGATGCTGAAAAAGCATTTGACAAAATTCAGCATCCATTTTTGATTAAAACTCTCAACAGAATGGGTATAGATGGCAAGTACCTCAACATCATAAAGGCCATATATGACAAACCCACAGCTAACATCATACTTAACAGCGAGAAGCTGAAAGCTTTTCATCTAAGATCGGGAACAAGACAGGGGTGCCCACTCTCTCCACTGTTATTCAACATAGTACTGGAGGTCCTAGCCACGGCAATCAGACAAAACAAAGACATACAAGGCATTCAGATTGGTAAAGAAGAAGTCAAATTGTCATTATTTGCAGATGACATGATACTGTACATAAAAAACCCTAAAGACTCCACTCCAAAACTACTAGAACTAATATCTGAATTCAGCAAAGTTGCAGGATACAAAATTAACACACAGAAATCTGTTGCTTTCCTATACACTAATGATGAGCTAACAGAAAGAGAAATCAGAAAAACAATTCCATTCACAATTGCACCCAAAAGAATAAAATACCTAGGAATAAACCTACCGAAGGAAGTGAAAGACCTGTACTCTGAAAACTACAAGACACTCCTAGGAGAAATTAAGGAAGACACTAACAAATGGAAATGCATCCCATGCTCTTGGCTAGGAAGAATCAATATTGTCAAAATGGCAATACTACCTAAAGCAATCTACAGATTCAACGCAATCCCTATTAAAATACCAACAGCTTTCTTCAATGAACTGGAACAAATAATTCTAAAATTCATATGGAACCAGAAAAGACCCCGAATAGCCAAAACAATCCTGAGAAGGAGGAATCAAACAGGGGGAATTACGCTCCCTGACTTCAAGCTCTACTACAAAGCCACAGTAATCAAGACAATTTGGTACTGGCACAAAAACAGACCCACAGACCAGTGGAACACAATAGAAAATCCAAACATTAACCCAAACACCTACAGTCAATTAATATTTGATAAAGGAGCCCTGGATATACAATGGGGAGAGGACAGCCTCTTCAGCAGCTGGTGTTGGAAAAACTGGACAGCTACATGTAAGAGAATGAAACTGGACTACTGTTTAACCCCATACACAAATGTAAACTCAAGGTGGATCAAAGACCTGAATGTAAGTCATGAAACCATAAAACTCTTAGAAAAAAACATAGGCAAAAATCTCTTGGACATAAACATGAGTGACTTCTTCATGAACATATCCCCCCGAGCAAGGGAAACAAAAGCAAAAATGAACAAATGGGACTATATCAAGTTGAAAAGCTTCTGTACAGCAAAGGACACCATTAGTAGAACAAAAAGACATCCTACAATATGGGAAAATATATTCATAAATGATGTATCTGATAAGGGGTTGACATCCAAAATATACAAAGAACTCACGCACCTTAACAAACAAAAAGCAAATAACCCAATTAAGAAATGGGCACAGGACATGAATAGACACTTCTCTAAAGAAGAAATTCAGATGGCCAACAGGCACATGAAAAAATGCTCCACATCGCTAATCATCAGAGAAATGCAGATTAAAACCACAATGAGATATCACCTCACACCAGTGAGGATGGCCAACATCCAAAACACAAACAACAACAAATGTTGGCGAGGATGTGGAGAGAGGGGAACCCTCCTACATTGCTGGTGGGAATGCAAATTAGTTCAACCATTGTGGAAAGCAGTATGGAGGTTCCTCAAAAAACTCAAAATAGAAATACCATTTGACGCAAGAATCCCACTCCTAGGAATTTACCCCAAGAATGCAGCAGCCCAGTTTGAGAAAGACACATGCACCCCTGTGTTTATTGCGGCGCTGTTTACAATAGCCAGGAGGTGGAGGCGACCTAGGTGCCCATCGGTGGATGAATGGATTGAGAGGATGTGGTACATATACACAATGGAATATTACGCAGCAATAAGAAAGAAACAAATCCTACCATTTGCAACAACATGGATGGAGCTAGAGGGTATTATGCTCAGTGAAATAAGCCAGGCCGAAAAAGACAAGTACCAAATGATCTCACTCATATGTGGAGTATAAGAACAAAGAAAAAATAAATAAATAAATAAATAAATAAATGAAGGAACAAAACAGCAGCAGACTCACAGAACCCACGAATGGACTAACAGTTACCAATGGGAAAGGGACTGGGGAGATGGGTGGGAAGGGAGGGATAAGAGGGTAAAAGGGGCATTACGATTGGCAGACATAGGGTGGGGGGGCACGGGGGGTACTGTACAGCTCAGAGAAGACAAGTAGCGATTCTCATCTCACTACGCTGATGGACAGTGACTGTGGTGGGGTTGGTGGGGGGGACCTGGTGTTGGGGGGAGTTCAATCATCATGGTATTGCTCATGTAATTGTAGGTTAATGATACTAAAATAAAATAAATTATTTAAAAAAAAAAAGTTAAAAAAAAAAAAAAAGAAAGCAAAAAGACATGCCACAAAATGGGAGAAAATAGCTGCAAATCACATATCTGATAAAGTACTTTTATCCAGAAAAATATAAAGAACTTACAATTCAACAGCAAAAAGGCAAATACCCAATTTAAAAATGGGCAAAGGATTTGAATTGACATTTTGCAAAAAATCTATATAAATAACCAATAAGCACATGAAAAGATGCTCAACATCGTTAGCTATCAGGGAAATGCAAAAGACAAAACCAAAACTAACAAGTGTCAGTTAGAATTTGGAGAAACTGGCACCCTTGCGCTTCGCTGGTGGGAATGTAAAATGGTACGATTGCTACAGGAGACAGTATATTGGTTTCTCAACAACATAAACAGAATGACCAAATGATCCAGCAATTCCACTCTACCCAAAATTCTTATATCCAAAAGAATTAAAAGAAGAGACTGGAATGGGTATTTGTACACCCATGTTCATAGCAGCACTGTTCACAATAACCAAAATCTGGAAACAATCCAAATGTCCTTCAAGAGATGGACGGATAAACAAAATGTGGTATCTAGATTATAGACTATCAGCCTTATAAAGAAAGGAAGTTCTGACATGTTGCAAGATGGTTATGGATGAACCTTGAAGGCATTATGCTAAGTGAAATAAGCATATGGATAAATACTGTATAATTCCACTTATATAAAATACCTAGAATAGTCAAAGATATAGAGACAGAAGTAGAACAATGATTACCAGGGGCTGTGGGGAAGGGAAGAATGGGGAATTAGGGCTTGATGGAGACAGGGTTTCTGTCTGGGAGAATGAAAACCTTCTGGAGACGGATGGTGGTGATGGCTGCACAATGAGGCGAAAGTACCTAATGCCACTGAACCATTCACTTAAAAATGGTTAAAATGGTCAATTTTATGCATATTTTGCTACAGTAAAAATGTAAATGGTATAAACATGCCAATTAAAAGGAAGATGCTGTCAAAAAAAAAAAGGATGCCTACCTAAATCTTTACATTTTTGGATTCTTGCCTATTTACAGAATGAATAAAGCAATTTAAGTTTCTTTCTAAGAGCTGTCCACTGGTTTATCTCTTCCTTACTGTCAACTACCTGACAATTCTGTCTATGGAGCTTAAGAAAAGGGTATGACCAGCAGACTCACAGACTCCAAGAAGGAACTAGTGGTTACCAAAGGGGAGAGGTGTGGAAGGGTGGGTGGGGAGGGAGGGAAAAGGGGATTGAGGGGTATTATGTTTAGTACACATGGTGTGGGGGATCCCGGGGAAAAGAGTGTAGCACAGAGAAGGCAAATAGTGAATCTGTGTCATCTCACTACACTGATGGACAGTGACTACATTGGGGTATGGGTGGGGACTTGAGAATATGGGTAAATGTAGTAACCACATTGTTTTTTCATGTGAAATATTCATCACAAGAGTGTATATCAATAATACCTTAATAAAAAAAAAAAAAGGAGAGGCTACGACCCCATGGGCTTGCCACACCAGGGACATCTCTTGGGGCTGTGCCTGTGGGTCAGGTTCTGCACACCCACTGGCTGAACCTGCCACGCAGTTATGAGCAGAAGGACTCCCAGCAATCCGACCAGACTCCAGCCCTTACTTCCTCAGGCAGCTCAGCAGAGAGCCCTCAGCCCTGAGGGGTGACGCCCGCTCAGCACCCACACAAGCACAGCTCTCACCTCCGAGAACACCTCCACTTCGACGCTGTCGTGATCCTTCCTGCCTGACATGAGCACCAGTTTGCTCAAAAGCTCTTTCAGCTCTTCTAAAGAATAGTCTCGCACCTCCTCCTGGTCCCCGTGGCTCTCGGGGAGGGTTAAATGCAGAACCGTGTCCGGGGAGATCTGCGGAAGGTGCACACTCAGGTCATCTTTCTGGAGACAGACCCTCCCGACTGCACCTGGGAGGTGGGTGGCTCACCTTTTGGCCATCTGGGGGTGCTTCGATCACGTAGACGCCTTTATTGTTGATTGCTGTGGCCAGGGACAGGGATGAGAGCTCCACAGACCCATGACTCTCCTTCACTGTTTTCAGCCACTCCAAGTTCCTGGCAGAGTCACGCTGTTGGGACACAAGAGGAGGCAGCGGCCGTGGTGGAGGACCTCCCTGCTCTCTTCCACTGGCAGTCTCTGCCTCTGCTTCTGTGGCGCAAACGCCTCCCCCTTTGTTCAGCTCGGGCGCAGCCAGCCGTGGCGGAGGCCCAGCCTACACTCCTACGTGCTTTGGCTCCGGTCACACGGTGTGGCCATGTTCCCACCATGCCTGGTGCTCTGGCTAGCCCGTGAGGGGCACCCAGCCTGAACGTACAGACACGTGGATAGGTGAACAGGCACAGACCCGGTTCTCCAAGGGAAGACATCACAGTGCAGGGCCCCAGCCAGGGGCTGAAGCTGAATGAGGCAGGGCTGTGAGGCCTTATTGCTAAAGCTTAGGGATCTCCAAGTCCGGCCAGAAGCATTAAGGAGAGACTGCAACAATGGCTTCTTTTTGGACAAGAGCTTCCAGCAGAGAAAATAGAAACACCTCTGTCTTCTCTTTCCACGTCCTTCCCTCCCTCACCCCACACACGGCACCCACAGTCCCAGCAATATCCCGGCTCCTCAGTTAAGGTGCATAGTACAGGTCTATGCACACCGTGGTGCAGTTGGCTTAAACTGAAGGGTTTATTTTTCTGACGAAATGAAATTTCAAGACCAACTGTGGAAAACGTGGAAAATACCAAACAGAACACAGAACTAAGTCACAAGCACACCAACATTCAGAGAGCCCACTGGTAACACGGCGCGCACTCCTCCCCACGCTTTCCTTCACGTGTGTTTCGCATCACAGATGTTACTCTCATCTCTGCAATTTTGGACTACGCTTCCTAACATAACAAGGCAGAGAAAGCACTTCCACATATGAAGAACTGTTTTTAAACCTTCTTTTAAAAGGCTGCCTAAAAGCCTGCCGCACGGAAGTGTCACCACTGCCACGCGCCTCCAGTATGGCCAAGCGATCTGTAAGCTTCACCTGCTCTGGGGAAACAAAACTTACAAGTTTACTGGGCAGGTGGTGGTCATTTTCCAGAGCCTTCCACAGTTCTTTCAGATGCGTCATGAGCTCATCGAAACCCGCACTTGTGTCCAACTTATACAGCAGAGGGGAGTAACCCTGCACGGCGTCGTGGAAGCAGGCCACCCGGTCCACATCGATGTCATTCTCCCCCGCTGAGATGGAAGCCAGGTCCACAAACACCTTCAGCTCAGTGATGCCTTGGGGCAAGAAGAGACAGGTGAGCGTGGTGCTCGTGAGGACGTGAGACACAGACCTTGGACCAGAATGCTTAGCGAAGCTATAAATGGACCTGCAGTAGGTTTTTAGAGTTTTGTCCACTTTCTGCTTTTAATAACAACCTGAACACCTCTTGTCTGCAGCTTATGTTGAAACCACTGGCCAGCACCTGGCCTTACTGAGCAGCAGCGATATCCAGGCGCTCCCTGGGGCTTTCGTGCGCCGTTATTTCATTTAAGCCACGTGACACCACCACCTTACGCAAAACGGTACGGGCTCAACCGGTAAATACTATGTTGATAGTTAACTATAGAAAATGGAGATATTTCTCTTTGGGCTAATTACAAACTGGGGGTGTGCGTCACAGCGGGTCAAGGGGCCCGCAGCGCGGCCGGAGGGGGCAGCCCTGCTCGCGGCCCTGCACAGCACCACCGCCTTCCCTCCCGCCTCTGGCTCCCCTGGGAGGACCCGTGCCGCAGCGCCTAAGCCGCTTTACTGAAAGGCCGCCAAGCCCTCGGCCAGAAGAGAAATGCCCGACGGCAGCGAGCCGCTGTGCTTAAATCTCGTCTTGTACTGGAGGTAAAAGCAACGAGGGGCAAGATCGTCAAGACGCCGCTCTCATTCGCCGCGAGCACGCACACCGTCTCCAGGCCCTCGGCTTGCCGTATCACGCGTGACCTAGAACGCCAGCAAGAACTCCGGAAGGAGGCTGCCAGATTCCCCCGCCCAGATTTTAAAGCCAGGGGCCCAGGTGCCAGCTCTTCACAGCAAGCATCCCAAGTGGGGGCAAAAGTGAAGTAGCCAAAGGATCGGCTTTACCGCCACACAGGAGAAAGACTTGTGGTGGAAATTCTACCAACGGCCAACGAGGCCCATGCTGGACACACGGGCCTCGTGTTCCTGAGCACAGGCGGCGCCCGTCTGTCCCAGCACAGTGCCGACCGAGGGGAGAGACGGCCTGTCAGCTTCGGGCACCCCAGGAGCCTCCGGGAGCAGCCGCACCTCCAAGCGCGCCCCGGACCCAGCCGACGAACTCGGGCCTCAGGGACAGCTCCCGCAGGCACTGGCACCGGGCCTCGCTGACGCCCTGCAGCAGCTTCTTGGCGGAGATGAGCTCCTTGCTGATGCAGTCCAGCCGTTGGTGGCGAAAGGCTTCAAAGTCATCCGTCTGTGAGACGAGGAACCCCAGTCTGAGCCACGACCCCTGCCCTCCCGCACCTGCACCTGGTGCTGTCATCGCGAACGGATGCTCTGGCCTCCGTGGCTGCCCGCACCCCGTCAGCAGTGACCGCCATGCCTATACCCGGCATTCCACGAAGCAGCTTACATGGATCGCTGCCAGTAGGCACCATTCGTGAAGACACAGTGCCGGGGGCATGATGCCACACTGTGTGCTCAAGTCTACTCCCTCTGCCTGTCTGCCCGGGGTACAGGTCCCAGGACGCTGTCTACATGCTCGCCTGAGGGCAGACAACAAATGACTCGCCTCCCAGGTCTCAGCGGAGTGACTGGCCGCCCACGGCACCCGGCTGGCCCCAGGACAAGGGCGGCCAAATCCTTTCTGTGCCCTCTGACCTCGTGAGCTCGGATGACTCCTTACACATGTCTGACTAGTAAGAGAAGCATCGTGCGTTCTCGACTTCCCGACCCTCACAGACCAGCTCTCGCTAGCTAGGAACACACATGCCATTCACAAGCAAAGGTGGAGACAAAGCCCTTGTATCGGGCGTCAACCAGCTTTTAAAGCCAGGAGCCCAGGTGCCTGGCAAGTCTAAGCTAGGACCCCCACCTCCGCCCCAGAAGTCCCTGGAAGGTAACTCACAAAGCTTAGTAAAGTGTAGAGAACACTGAAGTCGCCTGTCAGTCCCAGGCTCTCCTTGGCCTCCGTGACGACCTGGGCCGAGCTGACCGCCTGATGCAGGTGGTGGTATTCTCTGATCTGCTCCACCCGCTCCGTGATCCAGTCCCTGGGGTCTCTGGGATCCAGGGCACACATGACCTGCAGGTCGTAGCTAAGGTGGCTGTACTTGTCCACAAAGTCTTTGAAGGTGGCATCGACTTCCCCAAAGGTGATCTCTCCCGACTTCAGATGCCGGTACAGATCCATGAACCTCTTGAAGCAGGGGCAGTACAGGTGCTGATACACATCTCCGGGCTGAAGGGCCGGCCGCTCCTCCTCCCCCTCCTCCTCCTCGGCCTCGCTCAGGGCCTTGGCAGCTTCTGCCCAGAACACCTCGAAGACATGGCTGTTCTTGAGCACGTTGAGCTGGCAGGCCATCTGTCCGACCTGGGGGCTCAGGCTGTAGTGAGTGGTGGGCGTCTGGTCTGAGGAGGCGAGCGACGACCTCACTGTCGTGGCGTCGCTGAGTCTTTTGCTGCTGAGGTCTTCCGAGTGTCTTACCGCAATCTCTCCGAAGTCCACTTTTGAAACCAGAAGAAAAAGTCAGAAGTCAGACCTCTAGTCGGGCATCATTTTACATTACTTCCCTGGTATTTACTAGACTCGCTGCTCTTAGGGAAACTCAGGTGAACACACCTGCTGGCATTTTCCTCAGTAAGAATCCACTCATCTCCCCACCGCCGCCCCCTTGGTCAACGGTTTTCATGACAAAAGTTGTTGGGATGTCTGCGTGGACATGGCCACTTGAAAACTGCACCTGCCTTCTCTACCTCCCCACCCAGTCCCCACACCAGTGTCTGAATAGAGAGAGTTTTAAAAAGCCATAAACTGACGGGGTTAGGGAGAGTGGATAAGAAGTTCACAGCAATAAAACTACGGAGGCGGGAAATCAGGCGGGACCCCTGAGACCCCAGCACACGGAGTCCCGGCCCGGGGAGGCGAGCTGAGTCCGCCCAGTCTCCATCGCAGAATTCCCTGAGAGTACACACCGTGTACCGCTGGGGCTTGGGGCGTCTTTCCTGTGAAGAACAGGAATTAAAACGCACCGCAAGATAAAAGCAACTCAGTGGAAATAGGAAACCATGCAAGAAAAAGAGAAGAAAACCTCTAAAACCAAAAATATCAATAATCTCAGAAAGGTAAGGTTCAGCAACCACAAACAAGAACAGGAGAGTAAAAAGCGTCATAGGAGCTCCTGTGAATGAAACATACGTGAGAACCGAAATGCAAAACTTAATGGAAAGGTTGGAATTTCTGAGGAAATTTCTCAGAAAGCAGAGCAAGAAATAAAGACATGGAAAAGACATGGAAAGTAGGAGAGAAAAATGATGGAAGTTAGATAACCATCCCAGGAGGTTCAATCTTCAATAAATGTGAACTCCAGCAAGAGAAAAAAAATCATCAGTTAAATAATTCAAGAGCATTTCCCAGAACACAAATTCTTGGATTTCTGGATTAGAAAGAACCACATGATTACACACAATGGGTGGACAACTGGCTCATACCAAGGCACGTCACAATGAGATTTCAGAAAACTAGGAACACTAAGATGTCAAGGGCTTCCAGAGAGAGAAAATATGTCACCTACAAAGGATCAGAAGTTAGAATGCTTCTGACTTCCCGAAGTGACACTACAGAGACCACGGACTGCCGCATCCCAAGTCCTGCAGGAAGAGGATTTCCGACATGTAATTCCCACCGAGCCGAACAACCACACTCGAGGGTAGATGCCTTCAGAAACGAAATGCAAGGACGGAAACCTCCTCTCCCCCTTTCTCAGGGAGGTTAACAGAAGCTATGTTCTGCTGAAATACAGCAGGGGGAGAGGGAAGTCCTGGATCCAGGGAATAGTTCAATCCGAGCAGAGGGGAAAAGGACATCCCTAGGCTGGGGAAGGAAGATTCCAGAACTACATTCCTCCAGTTTGGGGAGATTCTGAAAGGTCTCCCGGATCATCTTGCAAGGAAATTCAAACAGTTGGTAAATTAAAAATAAATGCACTGAAAACACAGCATAGGAACAAGACAAGAATTTCAATTCTAAAGAACAAAGTTCATGCAAGAAACACAAAATCATCGTGGTCTATTGGGTGGCCCAGTTGTGAACAGCGTTATTTACACAATTGTGGTCACTTAAACCCTGATTAATGAGCTAATGAAAATCATGATGTAATTGGGAGGAAAGGGAGATTGAACAGGTGATGTGGGGGGGGCAGAGATCCGAAAACACAGGTCTGCGTCCTCATCTTCCATACGGAGAATGCTTAGAGCTGAAAAGCTGGGGGACATTTACAGGTCATCTAGAGCTCCAGGAGGAAATAGCAGAGAGCAGTGTAGGACTTTGTTAAGATTGAACACATTGCCAAAGCCTCCCCTCCAAGATGCAGTGCCACGATTATGACGGGTTTTATCATGTTCTCCTCTGGCCCTTCTCCCCTAAAGACCCCTGGATTTTATTTCAATTCCTAAGAATACCACCTTTTATCAGGTGCTTCACCTTCCCACACATCTTCAGAAGGCTGTCAACGTATCCTTTTTCTCTCTTTAGGAATGTTAGTTCGTTCTTTCTCCAATCCAGCACCTTCTTTATATCATGTTTTTTCTCCTCGAGTGAAATACTTTCTCTCTCTGGGGGAAAAAAAATGTAACCCAATCAAACAAACATATCCTTTTCCATGGCAACCCACTTCTTTCACCTCCCTCTGAATCTGTTCCACCTTCAAGGCCGCAGAGATAAAGCCGCACACACAGCCACAGTCTCAAGAGGCCCACGTGCTCAGCAATGTGCAATGAAAACAGAGCAAGTATTCTTGTCACATTTTGTCATTTTCCCATTCTTTTCCTGAGGCTGCAAAGCCAACCTCTGCAACTTACTGGCCATAAAGCCACCATCACACAGACGCAAACCTCACCCCCACGACACACACAGGCAGACAGACTTGCTCATCCTTGGAACTCCTCACTGGCCTTAAGTCCATATCCCCGCCGGACACTTACGCAATTGCCAGATGTCAAGAAACTGATTCATGTGCCTCAGGATCAACTCCAGCTGTCCAACTAAAATCATTCCATTCAACAGGTCCCCGGTGACTTTTGTAAGCACACAGTCCACCACCGCCATCAGCTTCCTGCCATCCTCCGTGATGTTCGCTGACACTGTCTTGTTGGTTCCTGACCAGGTTAAGAACAGAGGTAAAACCATGGGCGCCCCACTTCCAGGCCCCTCATCCCGGTTCCGCAGGAGGGTTCCCAACAAGCTGTCGTTCAGCCAAAGTTCCACAAGGCGTTCTGAGCTTCCACGCACACTTCCCAATCCACTAGGTTCCACTTCTGCCTTGTCCAAACCTGTTGCCCACTGTCCTCCTTCATGAAGGTTATTTCTCCAATGGCCAACCCAGCCAGGAGAACATTCCTTGGGTTTCTAAACTCTGAGCCCCTTCAGAACCTGAGACCCCTCAACCTACACCAACGTCCTTCAGAGGCCTGCACGCTGAGGATACCCGCCCCGGGTGCCCTCACACCTATCAAGGGCCCTTGAATGGCCCTTGGGGCATGTTTTCATTGTGGAAACAGGGAAGCATCACGGCACGATCTGATCCCCTGTGCAGCATGCTCTCTTGCAAAATTCTGGATGTGAATTTGAGGACCAATTTAGAGGGCAGAATTTTTAAATCTAATTAGTTTAATCACCAGAGATTTCTCCCCCAGTAATATTAGGACTGTCACAGTATTAGGAGACCAAATTTATCTGCACCATTAAAAACAAACACAGCAACTTTATTCATAACTGCAAGATCTTGGAAGCATCCAAGATACCCTTCAGTAGGTGAATGGATAAACTGACTATGGTCCAGTCACACGCAATGTTATTCAGGGATAAAAAGAAATGAGCCATTAAAAGGGGCCTCAAATGCACTTGCTCAGTCAAAGAAGCCAGTTTGAAAGGCCACATACTATATGCTTCCAACTGTATGACATTCTGGAAAAAACAGGACTGTAGGGGAGGGGGCTGGGAGGGGTGGACGGGTGGAGCACAGGGCATTCTGGGGCAGTGACATGACTCTGCATGATACTAAACTGGCAGATACATGTCATTACATACATGCAAACTTTAGACTTCAGTTATCAATGCCATACCAGTCCTGGATCGACAGGGGTAACAGATGTACCACGTCAAACCAAGATAGCAATAACAGGGGAGACTGTGTCAGGGGCAGGGAGGTGTGAATACGGGAACTCTGTACTTTCTGCTCAGTTTTCCTGTGAAACTACAAGTATTCTAAAAATAAGTTCTATTAATATGAAAATACAAATATAACCTTTCAAATGAGGAGCTTTTAATAACAAAAGTGAAAGTCCCACATCAGCGATCTGATTTTCTCTCTCCACCAGCCACGCATGTAAGCTCGGCTGTGCCCTGGCTGCCCGGCGATTTGACGGACCTGAGACTCAGAATGCCCCGGCCTGGGGTCTTCGGGTCCAGATCCAGGGCCCTCTAAGTCTAACAATGGACACGTAAACCTGAACACAATGCTTTCCAGGCGGCACCTGTGTCTCCCCAGCTTTGCTCACAACGAGCTTGGGGTTGCAGGGGGTGTGGGCAGAAGAACCAGATGGTGCTTAGATTTTGTTCAGGTTGACACTGGATTGGACATTTCCACTCCTCTCAGAATAAGAGAGTGTGTGTTAGAGCCAGACACACCTGGGTTTGAATTTTAGTTCTTAATCCTTATCTTCAAGACCCTGTAAGTCACATTACCTTCTCCAACTGTTTCCTCTTCTGAAAAATGGGGATCTTAAGGAGGATGTTTGGGACCATTTCAAGGACATTATGTGCAACAGCGGCAGGTGCAGAGCAAGTACTCAAAGGATGATGATTTTCAGCATTAGTTCTTATTTACATTGCAAGATACCCTGGACCCTCCTGGGTCCCTCCATCCAATCTGCTTCCTTTGTCAAACATTAACCTTTCCTGAGTATCAGGTCAAATAGCCTGCCCTCCCCGGGGGGCAGGAGGACACCGAGTGGACAGAGCAGATTTTCCCAACACACCCCCATAAACATACCAAACAATTTCAAGACATGCTTGATGTCTGGCCACAAGAGCAGGTGTTTTAGGACCTCATCCAAGGTGACCACAAACACCCCGTTGATTCTCGGCCAGGACTTCGTGACCACAGCAGACACGAGAGTCTCCAGTTTCCACGAGTCCCCGGAGGAGATTTTCTCAAGGATACTGGTATTAGACTAGAAGTAAGGAGAGAAGTTTAGGATGTATTTTTTATTGATTTACTTTTGACTAAGGGAAGTAAACTACTTGCCCAGTAGCATTTTGGAACTCTTCTGGGACTAGTTTCACAAAGCCTCAAGAAAAGCAGAAGAGTAAAATCCTTACCTTTCCTTAAGGCATTTCCATTTCCCTGTATACGGTCTTCTTATGTGACAAACACCCAAGATGTGGGGACACATGCACACAAATACACACAGAACACAACCCACGAGTCACAGCCGCTTTCCTTCTGACTCACTGCCAGTTTGTGCCTTTTTCCTGGACTTTCGTATCATGAAAAACACCAGGTGCATCATGAACAAGCCGTGAATACACGAGGTACTTTGGGTTCCTACCCTGCGATTCTCCTTCTGGTGTCCCGCCAAAAAACAAAATGCTTTCTTTCTTTACACTCAAAGGTCTCAGAAAAAGTTTTAGTAATTAGTAAAAAAATAAGAGTGAAGGTAGTTTAGTAGAGATACTTTCTGACATTTAAAGGGACGGAAGAAACTCTTGTCCAGCACCACAGAAAATAGATTATGCACCACAATCAAGTGGGACTTATCCCAGGATGAAAGGTTGGCTTAACATAAAAAAAAAAAATCAGGTAATGCAATACATTATATCAATAGGAAAAAAGCACAGGACTGTCTCAACAGACGCAGAGAAGGCGTAGCACAAAATCCAATATAAACACACTCAACAAACCAGGAATAGAAGGGACTTCCTTAATCTGAGGCATCTGTAAAAACCCACAGCCAACATCATACTCGGTGATTCAAGACTGAACCTTTCCTGGTAACATCAGGAACAAGACAAGGACATCCACCGATGGTGCAGTGGAGGGTGTGGCCTGCGAACTCAGGCAAGAAAAAGAAATAAAGGGTGTCCAGATTGGAAAGCAAGAAGTAAAACTATTTCTATTTGCATATGACATGTTCTTATATATAAAAAACCCTAAAGATATCACTCACTCACTCACACACATACACACACACACACACATATACACATATATACACACATATACATGGAGTAAGGCTGCTCCTAAGAGGCTGTGGGACAGAATCTCTTTCCACTTTTCAGGGGAGGAAAAAAAAAAGCCCTATATGAATTCTTAGAATCTTTTCAGCTTCCTACATTTTTCTTCCAACACTGTTTATTGACCTTGGGAGTCCCTTATAGCACACCTGCTAAGCAAGTGGTCAGACAGAACAAATCCACTTTCACTGATGATAATCGGGCATTTGGGTGCAACCTGCCAGGCCGCTTGCCCTCATTCAAGGTTGCGTGAGAGTGGCCGTGACAACCTGTGCTGGCGGGAAGCCGAGCAGCATTTCTAGGAGTGGGACACCTGTGCCCCCTTGTGTCGGTGCAGGGTCTCCAGCGGGCAGTAACAGCCTTTAACTGATGGACCCAAACGTGTTCCCCATGGTGGGGCATTCACCTGGCAGGCGGAGCCCACGGCTTCGATGACACACTTCTGAAAGCATTTTGACACACTGTCTTCTGGGCCTTTGGAGTCCCACTGGGTGCTGCAGAAGACAGAGATCTGGGAGAGAGGCGTCCCCTGCAGGATGGAGACAAGGGTTGAAAGCTTTGGGGCACCACATGCCTACTCTACAGAATGAAAGCACCCTTGTATTTTCACCTGCCATTATTTTAACTTCACACCCCATGCTGAGCAAGTACTTCACCCCCCAACCACTGGCCCCGAAAGGCTACAATTCAGACCACCTCTTTTCCCACTTCACAGAAAAAGCCTCTCTGCACAGCAGCTCGCAGAAACATGTAATCTTGAAAAATAAGTGACTTTTTCCTCGCTTCCACTTTCTTAAAAACATCCATTTAACAGTTACATATACAATTCTCATGCCAAGTTTAAAAAGAACCCTAATTTTCCTAGAGTAACAGGCCTTGCTTAAAACCGAGGAGCACAGTTTCATTTTCCCCACCTGTCACTGGGTCTGACACGGCTCCTGTCACCAAGAAGCCCATTACTGAATAAGGAGGGTCAGCCCGGGCTCTGCCTGGGACTCTAGTGGGGGCGAGGCCCTGATCCCTTATCCTTCTCAGAACCTCACCCAGAGCATCCAACTATTAAGGCTGGATCAGAATGTAGTTCACGTTCACCCCACGCCCTGGCGCAGCAGCGCCTCCATTCGAACGCACTGTTCACGTGCATCTATGGGTTGTTACGGATGGTTCGGTTTATCGACCTGCCCCTGAACAGAGCCCCAACCGCCGGTACCTGTTTGATCCTCCCCTCCAGGTCCCCCAGCAAGGCCTCCTTCCAGTGCTCCAGGGGGAAGGGCACCTCCACCAGCCGCCTCCAGACCTGCAAAACGCATGCGTCAGTGCCGCAGCCTGACCCTACCCAAAGGGCTGCTGTGGTGAGACCCAAAGCCCGGGGCGCCAGGGACCCCTGTGACCTGAAGCTTGCCACTGGCGAGCCCTGTCAGTGCCAATCAGGGCGACCCCTTCAGCCTCAGGAAACGAAGGGCCCTGGCTGGATCAGACGACCATAGGTCCTTCCATTGTGCAGCTGGTTTTTATTTTGAAAAGATTTCCTTTTTTTTTTATTTCGAAAAATGACAAACATACAGACAACGTGCAAGAATGGCGGACACCACACACCTCCCACCGGATCCCCCAGGTGTGACTGTCAAAAACATTTATCCCCCATCCTGTTCTCGAGTCTCCCTATAAAGACCCGCGTTCTCCACCGAACCACCGGGAGGTGCACTGCAGGCGTCGCTACCACCGCGGCCACACCCGCACAGCGCAGGTGCCATGCCCAGCACAGCTCACGAGGGGCCCTGTGCGCATTCCACTCTTACACAGACCCTCCTTCTGACTTGTCTCCAAATGCTCCCACGATTTAGATTCGTATTAAGTGCTTTTGGTGGGAACACTATTCAGTGGCGCTACATTGAAAATGTACTTTCTGTCGGTGAGGCACCTTCCTTCCATTTGCCTCGTACGTCGGGGATGCTGCTGGCCCTTAGACAAGGCAGCATGAGGTCCCTGTCCCACCAGGACTGAGTCAGGCTGGGCCGGGCTGGCCACCCTTCCAGACCGCTCCACTGCCCCTCTGTACTGGAAGGGAACTTGCGTGCGGGAGGAAGACTTCTCTGCTCTGGCACCTTGTACCTCCCGACCATGGCATGGGCGGCTGGCTCTCATGAGTCCACTGTCACCACCGTGTCACAGGACGAGGACTTTCTATTGCAACTGTTTCTTCTACACATTAGCATTCAGTACTCTTCTACAAAAGAAAAAAAGCCTTGCCTCTCTTCCCCTTTTTGTTCTGTAAACATGTTTAGAATATCAGTGAACTGAATCCACCCCTGGTACAACTCATTTGGGTACTCAAATTGCCCGACTTGGCCAGCCAAAGCCCCTTCAGGCTCGCTTCTGTTGCCTTTAAAAACGTGGAATAATTTTACATTTATAGAAATAGTGCAAAGACAAGACAGCGCTCTCCCACATATGAAGCTTAGCCCACCTCCCCAGGACCCCGTCACACAGCCGCAGCACCTAGTTGTCAAAGCTAAGACGTCACCACCAACTACACTGCAGACCTACTTCGACCTCACGAATGTCCCTTTGCCGCCCCAGGACCTAATCTAGGACACGGTACTGCAGTTAGTCCTGTTCCCCTGGGACATGCCACCATCCGTCCTGGGCCACTCGCTCTCTTCCGGCCCCACCCTTCCTCCCCAACCCTGGGCTTGCTGTTGATTCCAGAAGCACAGGCTTCCTTTAGTGGGGATGGTATTTAGAAGCCATGACTGGGCTCTCAGTGTGCTCGAGGGAACAGGTGGTTACTTCCAGGCCCTTGGCGTGGATGGTCACTGCTGCTTTCCAAATCCCGAATGCAGAGGACCACTAGCTTCTTCCAGTCCCTGGGGTGCTCCTGCTTCCCTGGTCCACATTTCCCTCCTACACAGCCAGAAAGAGCCCTGGCTTCCAGCTGCGTCCACCCGTGCTCGTTTGCTTGGCCTTACAGTGCACGCACGATACTCCAGAGTGGCTACATCCATTCCACCATCAAACAAGGTTCTAAATAAAGTTCAACATTCATGTGCATTTTGTTCCTCTGGGTGTGAGCGCTCAGGTTCTGTGCTCCAGGCATTCGGGTCAATGATCACTTCCCTCTGTGGGCAGCTTAAGTCTGAGATATCCTGAGTCTCGGCCGTCTCTGCTCATGTACAGCTTCACCTGCGTGACTCTGTGCTTCGCCTGTTCACGCATCCCTGTCAGGCAACAGCTCGTTGAAACCTGGCTAAATGAGGTCAGAGGGCTGTTGGTTGGGCTGCTTGCCTCCTTCTAGAATTGTGTCCTGGCAACCGGCTCAAAGTCCTCACAAACAGAGGTGGGGGCACCCACTTTGCTCTGAGGCTGAAGGGAAGGCAGGGGGAGACTGTGTCCCTGGGCTGGGCTGCCTGAGCACCGCCTGGGGCCACCCCCATCCAGGGTGGACCCACCGGCCGCGGCACTGCTCAGCATCCCCTCTGCCTCGGCGGAGCTTACCTGGATCTCGTCACGATAAACGAGTGACACAGAGCGCGCAGGCGTGCCCTGGAACATGCCCCTTCTAAAGATCCTCTTGAGCCAAGTTCTGGTGGTGCTGAGAGCATCCTGGAAAACTGTTTTTACTGAATTCTTCCTTCCCATTTCATTTCCCTGCCCTTCTGCAGAGGCCTGCTCGGGGAGAGAGGGGGAGAGAAGGGGGGAGGGAGGGAAGGGGAGAGAGGAAGGGAGGGAGACAGAGAGACATTGATTATCAGCCTGGGAGCCGCGGGGCCAGGCAGCTGCGGGCTGCCTCGCCGCCCCTACAGACCAATGGCTTCTACACTGAAGCCGCACATGCGTGTTCCAGCCCAGGCCCTGGCACAGCCTACACTTCAAAAGCACTTCAATTTCCTCTGAGCGATGTCATTAATGTGACATTTAACCACCCTGTTCGGTGACATCAGACCAGACTGCCTTACCAACGGGCGGATTTCCGCGGCCGACTGGAGGCAACACCGTCACCCTTCCCCCAGGGGGTGGGAGAGGTCCCCTAACACACGGCATCCGGCAGCCCAGAGGACCCCAAACGAGACGGCCATGCAAGCCCTGCACCCCAGCGACACTGGCGGGCCATCCGCGGCCACAGGGAACCCAGCCCTCACTACCCCTGCTGTCTCTGGGGGTGGCTTCTCCTTCATCTCTTCTCCCCAGAATCCCTTTCCCCGGGGTCGGGCTCGTGATGCCTGCCTCCCTTCCTCCCTCCTGGCCAGCAGCACATTCACCACGAAGGGGCTGCAGCTGGGGCCCCCACACCTGCACGCCTGCTCTGCAACACACGCTGTGTCAGCACCCACGACGGCTGGATCTGCTGGTGCCACTCCCTCCCTCTAGAGGCTCCAAGAACCACCATGTGCCCCAAGGCTGGGGAGATGTGGTGGCAAAGCAGACGCCATTCCTGCCAGGGCAGCTCCCTGGAGCAGGAGACCAGCGGTACAGACAGAGAGACGGACAAGCCTGTCGCTGGAACTGTGGCGAGTGCCAGTGGGAAAACTGCAAGGCATTTTTGAGGCACACAGAGGAGGCTGTGCGCAGCCAGGGTGGGAGGGAGCTCTGCCCTGAAGGGTGAGGGAGCGCTGGCCGTGCGGGAGGTCTGGGAGGGGCACAGAACCTTCCAGAACAGTCCAGAAGCTCTGGCCCGGGGTGCATGCCCTCTGTGATCCAGCCTTCCTAGAATCTAGCTTCCTCTCCAGCTACGCTGCACTTATTCCAAAGCCCTCGCAACAGGCTCCCCTTCCCTGACTCTGTGAGGTGCGGGAACACGGGCTGCTCTCCGAAGGCCCTGCCCTCTGCTCCCGGGGCATCTTCCTGACATTCCAGTTTACCACTAAGCCCGGAGATGTAACTGTGTGTCTGCTGGGTGGCGCCCTCCTACAAGTCCTTGTGCCAGGACCCTCCTCTTCTCCATCCAGTGTCTGTTTCCTGTGCCCACCCGGGGCCAGGCAGGGATGTGTAAGTGAACAGCCCAAGTCCCAAAATCTAAGCTAGAACCCTCACCTCTGCTCCGTGTTTCTTCCCACGGGGCGGCCTGTCAGTCCCATCAGCCCTTTACGTCAGCATCCTGCCCAAAGCCTTCCAAAACCTCCTCACGCTTCCACTGTGTGCCACCTCAGTTTCACAAAGCTTTCTGTTTTTCCGGCGCAGGCAGTGCTCTGACCGCATCATGGATCACACTAGTATAAGATCCCGGACGATCTTAAGGTAGTGATTTCTGCCAGGAAATACACCCTAAACAACTAATGAATTTCTTAACAGTTTATTTGGAAGTTGGCCCCTGCTTGTGATGGTTTAAAGGACACCCATTTCAGGAGGAAGCCACCATCTTACCAATAATATTTGTTTCAAAATGTGTCCGTGGTATTCTAAAGGAGACCAACTGAACGAAATAAAGTTGAAACATAGACACTCCTTGAAGTTATTTCGCATCCCTAACGTCACAGTTCCGACTTGTAATATGGCCAACGAATACATGGCTGGTCCGAACAGACGACCTCACCCCACCTACGACTGAAGCTCATAAGCTCGGGCGGGTGAACCGTGCGCAACAAACACGGGCGAAGTGCTGCTACACAGAATGACGCGGAGGAATCTCAGAGACGTGGCGACGCCGGATGAAAGCCAGATGCAAAACACAGAAAGTTCGAAGATGGGCAAAACTAATCTAAGTGGCAGAAATGAGAAGGGTGGCTACCCTGGAAGGTGTATCCTGGGTTGGGGGACAGAGGGCGGGGTTTCCTAAGCTTGATGCGGAAGGCGGCGTGAGGGTACGCAGCCGCTCGGAAAGGCACTGACATGTCACTTAACATGTGCACTATGCTACTGGACTGAATGACGCGGTGCAGGAAAAGCATTTCAGGGGGCCTTGCTGGACATCCCGGGCACCTGCTCTGCTCTTTTTCCCGTCATCTGTTATTCTCTACTGCCATTTTACCCGCACCGCCTCCCTTCTCTTCCTCCCTCCCTCCGATGAAAGCTCCAGAAGGGCAAGGGGGCAGACTCTGGTTCACCAAAACATCCTCGAGGCCCAGAACAGAATCCAGCATCAAGCAGAGACCCCACAAGTATCTGATGACAGAATCAGCCACTCTAGGCCATTCCCGCAATCTCAGAATCAGCCCATCCCCTTTTTGAATTGAGGCTATTTGAAACCCCACACCTATCCTGGATATGACATTATATGTATGTGTTCCACTTACCACTAGAGGTTTAAGTTTAATAATTCTGCAAACCATCTCAGCAGATAAGGCAGGCACCTCATAATACTTTTGGTCTTTTGTGATTCTGCAGGTAGATTCATGAAGTTTCAGGCACACAGTCAAGTAGAACTGTAGGACTGTCAAGGGCTCCTCAAGAATCCTACCCCACAAAGAGTTAAGAGAAATCACTGAAGGCACTTTGCAAAAATGAGAAAACAGTTTCCATTATCCATAACGCATTCCTTCCCTTTAAAATACCTACAAGTAAGGCATGTATTTGATCCCGTTTAGGTTAACATCTGGAAAATTTCAGTCTTGAACTTGTGACTAAGATAAAAAGGAAGCGAAGTCCTTCTGGTTTGCCTCCATGGTCTGAACTGTTTTGGGGTTTTTTTTTAATAAAAGCAAGTTAAAAACTTTTTTCAAGTGTGCTCCCCATTTGGAAAAAAAAAGCTAGGGATGTATATTACTAAAGATTTACATGAATATGAAAAAATTTCAGGAAGACACAGGGAGGGTGGGAGAAAGAGAAAGAAATGCTAGAACATGCTGCCTCTCCAAGCTCTGTGCAGTCAGGGCTCACGTCTGTTCCTGACTGGCTGGGAGGCTCTGAAGGTATGAGAGCAGCCCCAGGGGTGCCCCCGTCACGCCCAGCCTCAGGTGAGCTCCCTGACCTCAAGGCGCCTGACAGTAATGGAGACCTGGCACCCCACTCCACCCTGAGCACCGTAAGAATTCAGGTAAGGCGACACTAGAAGTAACCCCAGACTCTGCGAAAGCACGTCATCCCCTATGGGCCTATTTCATTGTCCTGTACTCTGTATACAGTCCCTGATTCAGGGTGTCAGAGGCCACACAAATTTGTAGGAGCAGATGAATTCACATAGTTCTGTAAAGCTACCTTTCATTTTTATTTTCAGCTGACCTGACTTGCAAAAAGCATGCAGACTAAAGCTTAAAGGAGTGTGGGACATAAGCATGAATATGCAGTATGATGGCCATTCAAAGTAAATGGAAAAAATGCACAAGAAAAGACCTGATGGAAAGAAACAAAATCCTAGCAGCCGACATCTATTATTTTCTCTTAAAAAAACAAGATGATCACATTAACAGCTTGAAAAAAGAAGCAGGATATACACGGATGACCTTCTGACCCGGAGAGCAAATGTGGGACACTGCCCATCAGTGGAGGGGCACCGTGGGCAAGAGGCGTGATGTTTTGCTTTCTACTCACTTGTCCTGATAAATATCCAGGAGTTTCAACAGCATCTTTAAAGCATTCTCAATAGTCTAGGGGGGTGAAGAAAAGAAAAATAGGAAAGATTTAGTCACAATGCCACTTTAAAAACAAAACTGAAAAACACCCAACAGATATAAGGTAAAATAATGAATTCTTTTCTGTCTGTAAACAAGGTTTCCTAAGTGCTCACATGCCCATCTTCTGTCTGTCACCAATAAATATCAGGATATAGAATGTGACCATTTTCTCCACCTCCACCAATGGGAAAGGAGAGGTAATAGCTGGGAAGTGGATGGAGCAGCTCCCCACGGTGACTCGGATCCTGTCTTGTACTGTCATAAATAACAGATGGCTACGGTTTACTGACCTCGAGTTACTGAAATAGTAAAGCAGCCCCGAGGGCTGCGCCCACCCCCCACCAGCTCTTTTATTTCTAAGGGCTTCATCCTGTCAAATTTTCAGAGAAAAACAATCACGGGCTCTGCATGTTTATAGTTTCTGGTCCACTTTTGCTAAGGACTCAAGGCTATTTGAGTGATGGACCTCCAGATTTCTGGGGGAGGCTTCCTCAAGGCCTTGAAACCGGTAGCAGGTGCCCAGCAGGCAGTCCAGGACGCGAGCAGGGAAGCAGCGCAGGTAGTCGCTGAAACGCTCCATGTAGGGCACCAGGCTCCTCAGCGGGAGGACGCAGAGCCAGGACCGGAACAGATACTCGTCCACATGCAGCAGGTGCCTCTTTCTTTCCATAAGCTGAAGCAACTGCGTCCTGCACACGGGAAAACGAACAGGATGAAGGGCGGCAGTGAGATCAGTGACTCAGACCGAGTAAAGTAAAATAGCGTTAGGAGGGATCTAGAAAGTTCGGATTTTAAAAATAATTTAAACACTGAGCAGTGAATCAAATGGAAAGTAAACAGTAAAAATTCACCAAAATGGAGCGGCCTTGAGGACATGCTGCTGAGGGAAATCAGCCTGGCACAGGACAAATACTTTAGGATTCCACTTCTGCAAAACACCTAGGGCGCTCAGATTCACAGAGAAAGGCAGAAGGGGGGTCGCCGGGATCAGGGAGACAGAGCCCGTGGGAAGCCGAGGCTGGAGACGGGCGGCAGGGTAGCCGTGCAGCACATGGCTGGGCCCAATGCCCTGTACCGCTCACTCCCGACGGTCCGAGGCAAATCGTACGTGCATTTTACCACAATAAAAGAATCGTGCATGTTTTCCAGCTTTACTGAGATATAACTGACAGATAACATTGTGTAAGTTTAAGGTTACCACGTATTGGTTTGATACACTTACATACACAAAACGCAGCATTAGCAAACACCTGCATCCCATCACATAACTACTGTTTCTTTTTCGTGGTGAGCACATTTCAGATTTACTCATAGCAACTTTCAAGTATATAATACAGGATTGTTAGCTACAGCCACCACGGTGTACATTAGATTCCCAGAGTCTGACAGCCAGCGTTCAGTCTTTGACCTTCTCCTTTCCCCTGCCCCCAGATTCCGGCAACCACCGTTCTGCTGTTTCTATGAGTTCAGCTTTCTTAGATTCCTCATGTGAGACCATACAGTGTGTGTCCTCGCTATCAGACATTCCACTTAGCATAATACCCGCAAGGTCCATCCCCGTCGTCACAAACAGTGCATTTCCTTCTTTGTCGAGGCTAAACAATATTCCATTTTTATGTAAACCACATCTTTTATTAACGGCCACTTAGGTTGTTTCCATGTCTTGGTTATTGGGAGTAATGCGCCAACGAGCATGGGGTGCAGATCTCTCTACCACAGTGATGTCACTTCCTTGGGACGTACCCACAGTGGGATTGCTCGATCATATGGAAGTCCTGGTTTAACTTTTTAATACCTTTTAACTTTTTGAAAACCTCCATACTGTTTTCCATGGTGGTTGTAATAATTTATGAATTAAGCATTTGATGAGTGAGTGCGTGACCCAGATCAGCCAGGCTAAGTGGGCCCCATGGAAGTCTTTAAATTATGCTGATTCTGTAACATTATACTGGAGACCCCAAAGCTGACAATTGGAAAATCAGTAAAGTGGGGTACCACAGCAAGGGCAGAAGATACAAAAAACAGACGGATAAAGGGTTCATGACACACTAACGGCCTCTTCTACCTTAAAGACAAGATCTTGCAGACCAAGGCTGGTGATGTCATTCTCAACAGATACCAGCTAAATGTCTACAGTTTGCACATCACTGAAGGACACTTAAAATACATATAATCATGTAAGAAAATCTTAATTTGGATTTAGCTTCAAAATGTTCCAGTAACAGTGAAGAAGCAATAACATAATTTCGCTCAGTTCTGATCCCCAAAAACCTACAGGCTAGATCCCACTGGATTGGGAAAGGGGTGCAGAAGAGACCTGGAACTGTTTCTCTAACAAAAGATTAAATGAGGGAAGTCGTGCTGGGAGATGAGCAGCGGCGTTCACCTTTTTGTATTTAATTCACATCTGTTTTTTATTTAATTTTTGCACTGAACTTGATTTAACATTTCTCTTTTATGAACGGCACCTTCTGGGTCTTCCCAAGAAAGCTGTGGTATTAGGTTTGCAGGTACGAGGTGCAGAGCCCACCTGGGCGGTTACACGTGCAGGAATTTATCTTGAGGAAATCATCAGAAAGGGAAATAACAAGGATGCTCCTAAAAGCATGCTTACACAGTGAACGCGCCGAGACAGTTCACATGCCCAGTAATCGGCTAAATAAAAATAAATTATAATGACTAAACAGTCATTACAGTAATGACATAGGTGTGTATTTACTGACAAGAAATTGTTCACAAAATACTATAAAGTGAAAAAGCAGGTTGGAGAACAATAACCTATTGTTTGTTTCGGAAGGACACGAAGTACCCACAGGTCCACGTTTGGACAAAACCCTGGAAATTCGTGTGGCCAGGTGACCACAGCGATGCTCTCTGGGATTTCAGGGCAACGCTTGTGTTCTTTTTACTCCTTGTATGCCTGAAATGTTTTAAAGAAGCAATTTTAGAAGACGTGACCCATCCTGTCTGTCACGAGAGGCGGGCACAAGTGATCCCTAAGCGTCCACGGAAGCCCTCAGAAGCACGGCTCCTAGTCCGAGATTTACACACAGGAGTGCAGCCCTGAAACGTACCCATCTGATATTTTCTCCCGGAACTCTGAGAAAGGGATTCCTTCGAGGGCTGCCCAGGTGTCCTCAGGCTGGAGCACCAAGTCCTTCCTCTGGGGGGCCAGCTCCATACAGTGGTGCAGCAGAGGCAGGACGGGCACCCAGCAGTCCTTCATCCTGTCCACGCACATCTGGCACAGGTCCACCAAGTACTTGCGCCAGCTGGAGGGAAACAGAGGCCCCGCAGTGAGCCCACAGCAGCCCCTCACACACGCTGGCGGGGTGGCCGAGCACAGCGGGACCACGCCAGGGAGAAGTGTGGTGGCATGGGAGGTGGGGCCGCCCCAGCACCCCTGCAAAGTGCCCTCAGCAGGCCTTGCTGGAGCCCCACCGCAAACGCCTGACAGCTGAGGAAATGGAGGTTCAGAGGGTTAGTAAGCCCCCCAAATGTACACACATGAGGGTGAGCCAGGAGACACCCCAGAGCTCCTCAAAAGCAGAATATGTAACAGCATTAAAAATAATGTGCTAGGAAAATGGCTGGAGAAAGCGGCAAGCAAGTGGTAAAATTACAGGTGGCTGGTATTTCTTGCATGTTTCATCCATTCTATGCCAAGCACTTATTTTTATAATCAGCTAAAAATCAAGAGCTATAAAGTCTCAACATACACACACACAAAATACCTTTGACCCGTTTCAAGGATGTGGCTCAGGTCAGCGTGAAAGGCATCTTGGGACTTGGCATTCGAGCAGAGGAGGACACACAGCCTAGCCAGCCCATGTTCGGCTAAGGGGTAGTTGAGCTTCTCCACTGAGAAAAGGACGATGAGGCCCATTCTCAATTTATGCCTCACTGGGCAGTCGTCAGGCAGAGGGTCGCCTTGTCTGTCCAGAAACGGCGCCATTTGCTTCTTCAAATACTCCCACAGGTTTCTCTTCACCTGAGCCCAGGAGAGGAGAAGGACACCAGACCCTTGGAGCTGAGGCCGTCAGCAGTGGCGAGAGCGGCCCCTTCACCTCCACGTTGGCTGGGCGGGGAGGCCCGAGGGGCAGGGGCAGCTCCACAGAGGGGCGCCCCACCACCCCATCCCCTCACTGAACCCGAGATCCCCCAAGCCCCAGGCCTCGCCAATCTGGGCCTTTGGAAGCTGCTGTCAATGGTGCAGTTCAGAAACCCAGCCTCGACGAGGGGCTCTAGGGAGGCCCCAGGGCTAATTAAGGCTTCAGCTGTCACCTCAGAATGACCCTCAGTCTGTTTCAAGACTGCCAGGGCCACACTGCAACAGGGGGCAAGTGTAAGGAAGGAGGGTCAACCCCTTTTTTCCACTCGGCCACAGTCCAGACGAGGAGGTGGGAGCAGTGGGGTGTGGGGCCAGGTGAGGAGGTTGGGGGGTGGAGATGGGGCCAGGTGTGCGTGGGGGGTAAGGGTGGGCTCAGGTGAAGAGGTGGGAGGGGGTATGGGTGGGGCCAGGTGAGGAGGTGGGAGTAGCGGAACGAGGAGGAAGAAAATGGGGAGGACAGGGGGTTCCCTAAAGGGTCTACCTGCCCCCATCTGCACCCCAGCCACTGAGCCTGGCCTCTAGAAGAGGGGGCGCTGGCTGCCAGGAAGGAAGCAGGGAGAGGCCAGTGCCGGGGACCCCCAGAAGGCCGGTACCTCCTCCTCCTTGTACTGCAGAGAGCTCCAGGGCCGTGCGTAGCCTTCGTAGACCATGGGCACGCGCACCACATCGTAAAACTGCCTGAACTGCGTGAAAAAGCTCTTCAGATTGACGAGGCTCCAGGTCTGCAAGACACTGAAGATGCCGTCCAGCATGACGTTGGCGGCCATCTTCTTCCCCCTCACCACGTCTCTCTTGGTGCCGTCTGTGAAATAGTCGATGAATCTCTGAAATTTCCCAGGGGGCTTCATATAAATGATGTCATCATACTGGTGCCAGTCTGAGGGTGGAAGAAAGAGGTGTCCATATGTAAGATCATTGACTGCCATGAGCCCCAGGCGCTCTGCCCTGGGGGGCTGCCCCTGACCAGCTGACCCGCAGGAGGAAGGGACCAAGAACGGGAAAAGAGGAAAGAACGTCCAGAGCCGTGGTGGCCAGAAGGCAGCCAGAGCTGACTCCACGCAGGTGCCTAGTGCAGGGGGAGCAGCCCAGGCCTGGAGTGAGGCCCAAGGTCACCCGATGCAGCTGGCCTCAAAATACTCGGAACGTGTCTTTGTCCAACTAGATGGCTCAGCACCCGTAGCACCTGAGTTCCTTGGGAAATGATTACATAGACATTACGCGCTTTACCTGGAAGCTGCATCACTCCCTCGCAGTGGGGCACCATTTGGTAAATTAGCTGGTGGCAGGCAGGGCCGCGATGGCCACTCCACACAGGGCAGTGCTGGCCGCGGCCCGGCCCCACCCCGACCCGGCAACCAGAGCAGCTGGAGTCACTGTGTGGTCTCAGCTCGGGCACCAGCCCCCCACCCCACCCAGAGCTGCTCCTGCCCTCTGCATCCCTCCTGCAGACGGGCTGACACTGGGGACGGGGTGGCAGTGGGGGGGACTCTGCTCTGCAAAAACGCCAGCCAGACCACGGGAGGGGAGGGCTGCTGGCCTGGGACAGGCAGGCACCGCGGGGTGGAGGGAGTGCCTGCCAGTCCCTGGGCAGGGGCCATCTCCACCCCAGGAGGGCAGGGCAGGGTCTTAAGTCTTTCAGAATTTACCAGAATGGAAATGAAAAGTTTAATTTCCAACCCACTAGAGAAAAGAGAAAGAAAATCCAAGTAGGAAAAGTTCAGAAAACAACAAGGAAATAAGGGAAAAGAAAGGACAGGGTGGCAAAAGTCTTTCACTGACGATTAAGGCTCGGGGGTTATAGCCGCCCGTCAAAGATGATCAGACGGAATAAAAAAAACAAAATAAAAAAACAAACAGTATGGGGAAGATGGGTGGGAAGGGAGGGATAAGAGGGTAAAAGGGGCATTACGATTAGCAGACGTAAGGTAGCAGGGGCACGGGGAGGGCTGTACAGCTCAGAGAAGACAAGTAGTGATTCTCATCTCACTACGCTGATGGACAGTGACTGTAATGGGGTTGGTGGGGGGGACCTGATGAAGGGGGGAGTTTAATCATCACAATATTGCACATGTAACTGTAGGTTAATGATACCAAAAGAAATTGTAAAAAAAAAAAAGAATGCTAGTGTAATAGTTTACAATAGCCCACTTCTCAGTGTTCACTGACAATTAAAGTTCCTAATGGTTTTAAATTCTAAATAAAACTACTTAAAGTAATAAAGAAAACATCTCTGCTTACTAGAAAAGATGTGTGTTTAATAAGAGAAAGTATAAGGAATGGAAATTCATTTTGTTGAGTGTAAAAGAAAGTAACTTCTAAAGTACAGCTGTTTATTTAAAAGAGAACTCTGAACGTAAAAGAAAGTTGTAGAAAGTTTGTAGAAGAACTGATACAGTCGTGCTGTGTGAAATTAAAGCATATGAGTCTCAATATCAAGCACACAGCAAAATTTGAATTTTGTTCTCAGTCAAAAAGACAAAGTTTTCTTAAACTGTTCATCTGCTCTTAATATTGTAAGATTGCAAAAGGTTTTCTAATTGTTTTCTGAGTATTTAAGAAAATGAAATCTTCATATTAAAAAGACTGTAAGCTAAGCGTTGTTAACAACTGAAAAAAACAAAAACAAAAACAAACAGTAGTCCAGAGACATGGAGACACGGCTGCGAGACAGACCCAGAGAAAACAGCAGAGGAGGGTGAACGGGGCGCAGCGTGCAGAGCGGCAGACATGGTAGTTATTGGCTATTGGTTTCAGGAGAAGCACCACAAGGGCAGCCAGCAGGCGGATGGACAGCCCCGAGCCGGTCTCCCCGTCACAGGGCTGGGGCCGGGGACCCCTTCCCACCAGTCCTGCCACTGAGGTCACGTTCTGCCGAGAGGCACCAGCAGGAGGAGGAGGGGGCAGCCATCTCTCTCCCCACCTGTTTATTGGGAATAACGAAACCTGTGTTTCCTTATCTAATGTAGATAAGCCACTAACCATCACACTACATGGAGCAAAGCACAGAATGCCTCTCAACCCACAAAGGCCCAGTGCCTGGCAGACATTTGTCCCAAATCTCCCACCTGGGCCCCAGCAGTGGCCCTGGCACCTGGCAAGCCAGCAAAGGCCTTCCATCGTTCCCAGGACCAGCTCCTTCCTGCTTAAACCCCTGCGCCAGCCCAGCCCAAGCTTCATTTCCCAAGTCCCGAAAGTCAGCCTACAGACAGGGCGGCTCAAGACAAGACACCCAAGCCGAGAAGCACCAAGTCAAAGCGGCTGGTCTCAGGGCCAGGCCGGAACACATCTCTCAGAAGCTGACAGGTCAATTTTTTTTTAAAGGCAATTTTCATAGTAAATTGGCTTTATCTAATAGACGCATGCAGAACTTCTGGGTCCCCCCAAAATACATCACCCATTCTATCCAAGCACACGTGGAATATTTAGGCCAACATCCATAGAGACCGTATACAGAACACACACACTGCAAACAGTGAGTGGGAAATAGAGGGAGAAAAAAGACAAAATTAGATACAGACAAGAGAAAGGAAAAGAAAGGAAGTGACGAATACACACGGCAGGCAGGCCCCTGCTCTCTCCTCTCTTGGAAGTGCCCCTCACTGTCGCCCTTTGGAGACCCCCCCAGGTCCTGGCAGCCCACCCTGTCTCCGCCTGGCACCTGCCTGCCCCTGGGCTCACCGCTGGCCCTCCACCCAGCCCCTCATTTCCCAGCGGCTCCATTCTCTCTCCTCTCCCTTTATCAAAAATCCTCTTCTAAGTGAGCAGCTATGTTCAACTAATCGAAATCCTACTTCCAAACTCAGGTTTATGAGCGGAGGGGTGAGGCAGGGCAATGCCGAGCAAGGAGGAAGCCTTTGGTGTCCGGCAGTGTCCACACCCGAGACCCGGAGCCCGCCGGCGGCTCACCTCCCGAGCCCAGCAGGGAAGACTTCACAAGCAGACAGCGGTTGACAGGCTCGCTCTCCTGCTGTTGGTACTCGTAGATGAACTCATACTCAGTGGAGCCCTTGTCACGCATGATGATGTACTTGTAGGGGATGGCTTTGTCCAGGTGCCGCTTGGCGATGATGGTGCTGCCTTCAACGAGGGACCCGTTCTCATATAGATTCCTGTGAATAAACAGCATTCCAGGCAGTTATCCAAAAATCCTCTCGAAAATTTTAGTTCTTCCCAAATACCGCATGGAATGCAGACCCAAAGCTATAAATTGATGCTAACCAAGAGGATGCTTCTGGAAGGAGACATGGTTTCCAGACAGAACCAACAGAAAACAGGCCATGGTGATATGTAACAATAAAGTGCATTATTTGGAATAACCGTTTGAAATTTCTACTTTCTAAGAGCCTAAGGAGGTCATCAACTTGATCAAAATTACTATTCCCGTGTTTCAGAGCCTGAGCTCCCCCCTGGCCATCCCGGATATACTCACTTGATACAGAACATTTCGCAGACATTGAGCTCCCACTCGGGCCTCCCAAATTCTTTGCCTCCCCTGACAAACACTTGGTGGGAGCTGGGGTTGAACTCGAAATGTTTGGAAATGATTGCGTGGAAAAACACTGTGATTCCTTCCTCGGGATTCAGCGGGCTGGAGGAAAGCCAAAGAGGAAACACCAGTGAGATCTAGCTCTGCCCACCCATCCATGGACACACGTGCGCACAGGGCCCCTGCTCCTTCACTGTGCATGAACACACACCCCAGCAAAGTACAGAAGCACCATGCTCCCCACAGACTGTGCGTCATCTCTCCCTCCACAGGCGAGGAAGATGGGCGTAGCGTGGGGGACAGTCTCTGCCCAGCTCTGACGGGCTCAGGGCAGTGGCAGGAGGGGGCCAGTTAGCCTGCTGGGACATGATACCTCGGTCCTGAGCCCTGTAAGGCCCGCGCATCCCTCGGCACTGGACCGTGGAGCATTTCAACCAAGCGAGGAATTGGGACAGCTGCCTTCCCCGCAAAGAGCGAGAAGGGCAGCCTGGGTATGTCCTCTGGGCCTGTGGGCCCTTTTCCTGCCCCTGGCCTGGGGGTGCGGTGGGGCAGGCTGGCTGCCCCTACCTCTCAACGTTGCATGCACCAGCTTTTTGGCTTCTTTGATCCTTCCCGTCTTTCACAGCGGCGGCGGCCATTTGGTTTTTCTTACTCTCTCCCGGCTTCTTTGCGACCTCCCACTTGGCTTTCTCGCCCGCACCTGCTTCCTCCCTCCTAATGGCTGGCCTGGCTGTTGCAGCTTCCTGGAACAAGTAACCGGACCCCAGCCTTGAAGACCAGCCTCCACATCTGCTCCTCGCGTCGGTGCTTCTCTCAGCAGCCAGAGCCGCCACGTCCCAGCACAGAACCTTCCAGTGCCCTCGGGTCCACCGGCCACAGCCCCGAGGGCCCCTCTCTCTGGCCCCGCGGACAGCCCCAGCCCCTCGTCCCCTCCCTCCTGGGACACTGGCGGGCCAGCCTGCTCGCACGCCCCTGACCACTCACCCCGGAGGCGGGGGCCCTGGCTGGGCCCTCTGTCCCGGGCTCAGAGCCCTCCCCCTCTGACTCAGGCAGCAGGAGCTCCCAGGAAGTGTCTTCCTTCCCAGGACGGCCTTTCCCAGCAGAGGAGTTTAGGCCAGCCTCCTTCTGGGGGAAGCCTCTGCCCTCGAAGGGTTGGGGGGTGCCACGGTCCCTCCCTTCTGGGGGGACACCTCCCAGAGTCGGCTTCTGGGGTGCTGGGTGGTCCTGCAGTGTCGTGACCACGCCCGGGGCCACCCTGGCCACACCATCCTGCAGAGCTTGGCTCTGGGGTGAGACCGCACTCTGGGACCCAGGGTTTGTAAGCGATTTCAGGCTACGGGGGCTGGAGGGGCGCAAGGACGGGGAATCCAGCTCTCCGGAAGTGGAAGTGTCCTTATCGTTTCTCTTCCTCTTTTTCTTCTTTTTGCTCTAAACAGAAAAGAGACACCACTTTTATTTCTGACATTTACCATATTCTCACCCATGTTTTCTTCCAATCTCCTTTCAATTTCTGAAGAACATCAAGCTTAGCCTGACCAAACCCCCATTAAGTCTGCCTTTTTCTTATCTTGGAAAGAATGACATCGAGACAGACAACAAAGGGGTGGTGGGCAGGCTTGTGGGACGAGTGCCCAAGCCGTGCTGGCCATACACCACGTTCTGCCAAAGCTGGGGACTCAGAGTTCCTCCTGATGCAAAATCGCCGCAAGGATGGTTTTTGAATGTTAGAAAGCATGTATGGGCCCCCTGCATTGCACTCATACAAATCACGTATATAGAAATGGAAACAAGGCAAAGGATGAGACTGAAACACGGACAAAAGTCCGAATGGTCGCTCCCTGCACAGGGGAAGGTGTACTAAGCCGGGCCGATCTTTGCCCAAAGGCAGAAGTTCCTGACTTGGGGATCAGAAACAGCTGTGAGGGGCAGGTGTGGCAGGACCCTCTGAGGACCCCATGGGGCGCGAGCCCTACCTCACTTTGGGACAGAGCTCTCGGGGGGTACTGATCAGGTCACCTGGTACTAGTGGTCTGCAAATCCCTGGACCTGATGTGGGCCCAGACTCACCACCCACCACCCCCTGCCTGGGTTCAGACGCCTGGGAGAGGGACACGGGACGGCACGGGGTTTGTGTGCACGTGGGGTGGGCTGGCCTCGCTCCGGGTCAGTGCCTGGGTTCCCTCCAAGAATTCTGAGCAAAACTGCGGCAAAGACTGAGCTCCAGCACCCCTGGGGGACAAATTTCCCTGTCTGACGATCAACACCCACTAATGCAGTGGTAGAAAGAAAGAGGCCTAAGAAAAATCAGTCACAGCACTAAGCTCTCCCCTCCTTCCCGACTACAGAGCTCTAAAGGTCTGCCCACGAGCAGGTGGGGACTGCACACGCGTAGGGGGACCCGAGATCCTGCATTTCCAAGGAGCTTCTGCTGGTCCAGGCCGGCGCTGTGAACAGTGGGACCAGTGCACTCCCCAAGGTCGCCCCTGGCAGCCACGCGTGTGCCCCACGCAGTCTGGTCTGGGCCAGGGCACCTGCACCTCCATCGCTCTCCTGAGGGTCCTAACGACAGCCCCAGCCGAGGACCACAGTCCGACCAGCAGAAGGCCGCGTGCAAGCACTAAGCCCAACGCCCTTGGCAGAATCTCCTTTTAGTGCAGGGCTGGCTTTAACCAACTTGCTTGGGTTCTCCACTGACTCACTGAGGAACCTAGAGCTCTACCGCACGCAGGGAACAAGGACTAGGACATGCTCAGGAGTAAGAAGCTCGTGGCTCCGCGGGGCACAGACAGTTTTGGCGTGGGCGGCGCCGATGAAGGCATGGCGCCCCAGGAACCCAGAGGCAGCTCCAAGCCCAGAAGGACTCCGGAGAAGACGGCACAGGCTGTCTGAAAGGCACTAAAGCCCAAGAAGGTAGCTTCATCTATTCCACAGCGAGTCCCTGGTCCTGTCCACCTGCAAGTGGCCACGGCCAGAGGCTGCCTCCTGCAGCTTCCTTGCTCACTCAGAACAAAAGCATGGCTGGAAGACCCCTGCTTACTGCCTGCCAACCTTATTCCACCCTCGTCCTGCCGGTATTAATCCTGGTTTATTTTCTGTATTTTATGATGCTTTACATTTTACAGGCCTTGTAGAGCCTGGAGAGACTGCCCTCCCGGGCTGGCTGATCCCTTGAGAGGGCAAACGGCTCCGGCGGGAACACACCTTCCATGTGCAAACCAGCCAACCCAGAGCCCGTGCCCCCAGCCTCCCTCGTTATTGGCTCTCACACTCCGAGCCAATATTCCCCCCGCCCGACGTCACCCAGGCCGGGTATGGGACAACCTGAGACACCCCTACAGCCCAGGACCCACCATGATTGTTCAAACTAGTCTGTCCTAAACTTGCTGAGACTTGCCCACCTTGTCCCACAATACAGGCTCTGGCCACGCTCTGCCCTCCCCACTTCTGCCTCCTGACCACCCTGTGCTTTGCTGGCGGCCTGAGCAGCACAGCCCTCCTCCTGGGAACTCTTAATAATGAGAAACTTCTTTCACTGGCACTGGCCTGGAGTTACTGGTCATCTCTCTGAACATATATATGTATCCCTAATTACTATTGTCTGTAGTTTTGAGCACCAGATACAAATAACTGCCAGAAGGCAAAATTAAAGACCACAGGAATCAGGAATATATACCCTAAATGTCCCTCTGATGGGGTGGACACAACGTCAGGATGGGGGTCACAATACCTGTGGGTCAAGGAGTACGCAGGGGGTGGCTGGGAGGAGACCCTGGTAGGTCTGGGCACGTCCAGGTTTATACTGGATGGTGGGGAATCAGTATGCACTTTGTTAGCCCGGCATCTAGTAAATATCTTTTGTGGGATTAACAATTAAATTTGTATTTTAATGAACAGTTTACGACTGGGAAGGAAAGCTGGGGAGCCTTCCAGGACTGAAGCACTCTGTCTGGGCCCGGTGGGAGTTGGAAGGTTGCACATGCTGCGCCCTGGAGGACTCTGCCCTAAGCCCGTGCATTTCACTCGATGCCAGTTACACCTCGATTCAAGAGCTATGCCACTCCAGCTTGAAAGGCACACAAAGGCCATTCCTATTCCTGCCTAGGGAGAATTAACCAGGAAAAAATAACAGCTTGCCAATTCTTGGGCTTTTTTGGTCAAAATGTGCCTCTGATTTTACAGTAAGGCACAGGGAGGGCACTCTCTCCAGGCTCAGCAAGGCCTGTAAAATGTAAAGCATCAATTAATTTTTCCATCAAACGAACCAAAGAGCCTCCCCAATACTCAGCAGCAGCAGGCCAGCCCCCTTCACGCACTGAAGTGCTGGGTCAGGAGTACATGGGGGGCTGCTGGGGGCCCCAAAGAGGCACCTATGGCAGGGGTGGGGCATTGCACAGGGACCCCAGAGAGGAGCCCTGGCTGGTCGGCTGAGGGCCGTGCAGCTGCCTGACAAAGGGCTGAGTCTGGGCGGGCGGGCAGACAAACGGGCCCCCTGGTTCTGTGCAAGCCGCCCGGGGTGCGCGGCCTCTGCCTTGCCACATGGATTCAGCAAGGACAGGCTGAGGACACAGCGACTCTGCGCCCGCCTCCCTATGAAGCGCTGCCTTCCACAGCCAGAGCCCTGCCCCGAGCTGACCCGTTCTGAGCTTCGGTTTCCTCTTCTCTGGTACTGGGATGACAGATTCGTCGGGGTGGCCGCTCCACCCATCAGGACAAGTGCCGGCCTCACAAATACAGGCGGGTGGCTGCCAAGGGGACGAAGACCCCTCAAGGACCACCGAGAGGAAGAGAAAGGTGACAGACCTTCCCTGTGGGAACCACAGGCATCTGAATTTGCTTGGGAAGTGTGGAGAGGCGTCCAAGAATCTCGGCGTGTCCTGCAGGCGCAAGGTGCGGGGCCTTGGGGCTACCTTGGGGGCCGTGTGCACTCGGCTGCCCGGCTCCCACCCCTCCAGCTCCCAGGAATGGTGCCCAGTCTCCCTGCTCTCACTCCTATGTGGGTTAGAAACAGGAATCACATTCATCACTTACAAGTTAACCGCTTCTCACCTGCACCAGTTCCCATACCTGTGACTCCTGATGCATAAAGGAAAACAGTATATTACGGTCATGCTTTGTTTTTATGACGTGGCTGTACTTACATTGCTTCCTGTAAGAGCGACATGCCCCAAGAATTTGGAGGCAGCCAGACAGCAAAGTCTGGAAGCAGGTTATCAATTATTATGTAATATGATCTTTCCTGGACCTCTATTAATTATTATGTAGTATGATTTTCCCTGAACCTCTATTGTGTTTAATGACCAATAAATATGAGAGGTGCTCTCTCAGCATTACTCTTGCACTGTTACGCCCGGAGTCCCCTGGCTGGTCCTTTCAGGTCTTCGAAATCTCATCGCATCGCCTCCCTTCCCTGCGGGCCGGTGGCAGGGAGGAGCCAACAACTGGTGCCCGAACAGGGACTCTTGAAACTCAGAGCGGGAAGCTCCGAAGATCGTCGATCCGGTAAGACTCCCGGGAGAGTGCGCATAGGGACGGGGTCGAGACGTCAGGGACACTATAATGGGCCAGAACGAAACTAAAGCAGCCAAACCGGAGGATTATATAAAATGACTCCGTGCCCTCCTGAAAACACCAGGAGTGAAAATGTCCAAGAGGGACTTTGCTTGACTCCATAAATATATTAAAAAAACATTGTTATTCGTTGCCACCACAAGGAGCTCTTAAACAAGCTGACTGGGATGTTTTAAGAGATCTTTAAAAATCTCACTGACAGGGAAATGTCATTCCTGGGCCTGTCTGCTCTCTGTGTCATCTGATCACGCTCACCTTGCAGCCTTGGCAAACGTGAAACCAAATCAGACACACAGGAGCATGAGGGAGAGCTCATAGACGCTGTGGCGGCATCAAGCAAACAGCCTTCATCCCACCCCGTCTGAGTCCTCTTCTTCAGAGACTGATGGTGGGAGTTTTATTCGTTCCTCTCATCGTAAAAAACCCTCAGCTCCGGCTCCAACCGCACCTGCCTTTGCGGCAGGAATACATACAGCCCAAAGGGAAGGTGCTATAGATGCCTATTTGATGCCTTTAGTGGCACCTGTTACTTTGACTCCTTTTGGACCAAATGAAGATCCTGACTCCCCAAAAGGGGGGGTCAGAGCGCTTTACACGCCTATTCCTTACAAGACATGAAAAGATCTTAAGCAGGCCATTTCTTCTTGCGGTACTACTCCTCCCTGTGTTGTGGGTCTCTTACAGGGGCTGGCAGAGTAAGGAAGGGTGATTCCTCGTGAGTGGGAGTCGCTGGCTCGGGCCTGTTTAGATTCATCTGAATTTTTACAATTTACAACATGGTGGTGTGACGCAGCGAAAGCACAGGCTTTGAGAAATCAGCACGTCACCCCTCCTGTCCTTATCACTGCTGACCAACTAACAGGACAAGGAGATTGGTTACGATTAGAGAGGCTGGTTATGACGACACAGCAGTAACCCGAGTTCGTCTGCGTTGTCTGAAGGCCTGGGAGAAAATGCAGGCGGCTGGGAAGCCTGCCTTGCCCTTTAGTGAACTTAGGCAAGGACTTAATGAACCATATGTTGATTTTGCTGCGAGATTACAAGATAATCTGGGAAAAACTGTAGCACATCCAGACTTAAGAGACATGCTGCTGCAAATGTTAGCCTATGATAATGCAAATACGGAGTGTCAAAAAGTTCTTAGACCTTTAAAAGCCGCGGGAGCTAGAATGGGAGATTATATCAAGGCCTGGGCAGATGTACGTTCCCCTCCATATCAAGCTGATTTATTAGCAACCACTATGAGGGGAAAGTCGAGGAGAAATTCAAAAAATGTGAAGTGTTTTGGCTGTGGCAAACAAGGACATATGAAAAAAGACAGCCGATCACAACAGAAGACAAAAGAAGCAAATTTTAAAAATAAACCGCCGACTGTTTGCCCAAAATGTAAAAAAGGGGAGACATTGGTCTAATGAATGTCGTTCAAAATTTAATAAAGATGGAAATCCTATCAATGAGTCTCAGCCTTTAAACCTTCAACCGGGCCAGCCTCTGAGGCCCTAGAAAATAATACAGAGGCATCTTCCCCAGTTAAAAGAACACGGCATGACTTACAAGCAGCCACTAAAGGAAGTGCCGCTGTCCATCTTGCCTCTTCTCAGTCTGTATGTTTACATCCATCACAAGGAGTCCAATTACTTAGTATGGGAATTTTTGGTCCTTTACCAGCTAATTCTGTGGGATTACTTCTAGGTGGCAGTAGTTGGACACTAGAAGGACTAAAAGTGAGACCTGGAGTTAATGATCAAGATTATACAGGTGAAATTTAAATAATGGTATCGTCTGATAAAAGAATTATATGTACCTCAAGGAGAAAGAGTGGCTCAATTACTTTTACTTCCCTACCTCCCACCTTCAACACCACCTTATGAAAGGGGACCAGGTGGATTTGGGAGTACAGACAAAGATGGCTTAACACAAAAGTTACGTCTGACAAACCTCAATGCAAAATCTGTATTCAAGGCAAGTCTTTTACAGGCTTGTTAGACACAGGAGCTGACGTGTCTGTAATCGCTCTTAAACACTGACCGAAAAACTGACCCAAACAAGAAAAACATATTCAGGTTTCAGGCATTGGTACAGTTACTCAAGTATGGCAGCGTTCAGCCACATTACGTTGTTCAGGTCCCGAGAAACAAGTAGCTTTATTAAAACCTGTAATTGTAGATGTAGCAATTGATCTCTGGGGAGAGATTTAATGCAGCAATGGCATGCCACACTGTCTTTTGACGAACCTTCATTGGTTCAATCTTTTTCTTAAGGGCCATTGACACACGGCCGCCGGCTCCTACACCATTACAGTGGGCCACTCAGACGCCTGTTTGTGTGGATCAATGGCCCCTTAACAATGAAAAATTGGCAGCCTTACACACATTAGTTCAAGAACAACTTCAGTTAGACAGATTGGAATTTTCCACAAGCCCGTGGAATTCTCCTGTATTTGTTATAAAAAAGAAGTCAGGACATTGGAGACTTTTGCATGACTTAAGACAAATTAATGTAGTTCTTAAACCTATGGGACCTTTACAAGGTGTCCCTTCTCCGGCTATGATTCCAAAGGATTGGAACATGGCTATTATTGATCTTAAGGATTGTTGTTTTACAATTCCTTTAGCTATAACAGATAGAGAAAAATTTGCTTTTACTGTCCCTTCTTTAAATTTACAAGCCCCTTCAGAAAGATTCCAGTGGAAAGTGCTGCCTCAAGGAATGCTAAGTAGCCCGACAATTTGTCAGAATTATGTACACAGGGCTCTCCAGCCTGTATCATTCACTATATGGATGATATCCTCATAGCTCCCTAAACATCTATCTCTTACTGCTATTCTTGAAGACACTGAAGTAGAGTTAAAACAACGGGGCTTACAAGTAGCTCCTGATAAAATACAACTACAGTACCCAATGAATTATTTAGGAAATAAAATTCAAGGAAATTCAATAATCCCTCAAAAAATTCAAATAAGAAGAGATCATCTTAAAACTTTAAATGACCTTCAAAAATTATTAGGAGATATTAACTGGATTGGACCTCTATTAGATTCTCCTCCTTATAAATTACATTTATTTGATATTTTAAAAGGACCCCCAGATCTTAATAGTCCTACTTAACCTCAAAAGCTGAGGAAGAACTTAAATGGATAGAACAACATATTCAAAAAGCTCAATTATGAAAAATTGACTTACACAAACCTTTGCTTTTATTAATTTACTTTAGTCCTCATTCTCCCACAGGATTCCTCTGTCAATGTAATGGATGGTTAGAATGGATATTTTTACAATATCAGACTAAACCTTCATTGCAACCTTACATTGACAAAGTAGCCTCCATTATCCTTAAAGGACGACAGAGATTAAGAGAGATGATGGGTCTAGATCCTCATTCTGTTATTCTTCCATTATCTAAACACAATATCATGCAAGTATTTCAAGAAAACACTCATTGGCAAATTGCACTTTCAGACTTTTTAGGAAATACTGACTGTCCTTACCCTAAAAATAAATTATTTTCCTTTTTTCAACATCATCAATGGACTCTCCCTCAGAAAGTTTCCATACATCCATTACTACATGCTACTACTTGTTTTACTGACGGGACGAAAGCTTTTAAAGCAGCCTATGTAACTTGTTCTGGTTTGTCAAAAACTTTTCATACATCTTTTACTTCTGCACAACAGAATGAGCTTTATGCTGTGTAACAAGCTCTGCAAGATCTCCCAGGTCCTCTCAATATTGTCACTGACTCTGCTTATGCTGCCTTCTCTGGTCCTCTTTTAGAAACTGCAACATTAGGAACCACACACTCCCCTATTAACACTTTGTTTTCTCAATTACAAGCATGCATCTGCCAACGTCTACGCCCTTTCTTCATTACTCACATATGATCACATTGTAACTTACCAGGTCCTCTGTCATATTATAATGACAAAGTAGACAAGCTTGTTTCTTTAGTGAACTACTCACCAGCTCAACGTTATCGTGACCTGGCGCGTGCTCCCTCCTTCACCTGACAAAAATGTGTTTCTCTCCGCTTCTGAAGCTCAAAATATCCTGAATTCTTGTTCAACCTGTTCTCAAATGAACTCTCCTCATTTGCCAGCCGGAACTGTCCCCAGGGGAACGCGTCCTAATGTCCTACGGCGAATGGATGTTTGTAACTCTCAACCATGTTCATGTTTCCATAGATACTCCTCCTTCTGCTTCATGGGCCACAGCTTTAACAGGAGAGCGATCTCATCGTGTTATTACTCATCTTTTACAAGCGCTTGCAGTGCTAGGCATTCCAGCCACCATAAAAACTGACAACGCTCCAGTTTACCTCTCCTCTACGCTAAAAAAAATTTTCAGCTATATAATATTACTCATAAAACAGGTATTCCTTACATTTCTACAGGCTAAGCTTTGGTTGAACGTCGCCACCGTACTCTTAAGCATTACTTATTAAAACAAAAAGGGGGATGACTCCCTGACACGATAAAATTAACAGCAAATCAACGACGAATGCATGCTTTACATAGTCTTAATTTTCATCTTTTAAAGGATGACGGACGATCAGCTAAGGAAGTGCATTTTTCTGATGATATTTCTTTTTCTAAACCAGCAGCAGTTCCTGTCTGGTGGTCTCCAATAGGTTCTTCACCATGGTATAAGGTCATGTCAAAGTGTGGGGCAGAGGGTTTGTTTGTATTGTTGCAGATCAGCGCCTGATTTAGCTCCCCAGAAAACGAATTAAACTACGATATGAAGAAGAACTCCCAACGTCATCATCTCCGGGAAATGAAGCCTCACGCATAAAGATGCTTCAGTTCTTATTCCTGATGGTGATGTTTATGCCTACACACACTACTCTAGCTTAGGAAATTACAGCTAGCATCAGTAATCCTCCATACTTAGGTCGTGGAGTAGTTCTTTGTTGTTTATCTACTGGCTCCACTCCTGTGGGCCCTATAGTATGGACAAAGGATGGTGAGGAAATATATAGACAAACATCTGGAGGAAAATTTGGATGGCATAATGCCACTGATCAATCTAAAGAAGATAATAATCGATATGATTTCTACAAAACAGTACTGACCCAAGAAGTCATGGGCAATTATACCTGTGAAAAATCCAGAAAGGGAATCCTAATACATTATTTAAAAGTAGTTATGTGCATTTAAATATATTACTTGCCCTGGAACATGAGCACCTCGTTTGTGGTTACAGCTCGCAAGTCAAGGCTTACGGAAGTCATCCTTCTGCATAGCAGGAGATTCTCCCCTTAGTGGATGACTGAAAAGGAATTTAATAGGCAGAGGACTTCCTTTTTCTGTGTTTACTAATATTTCAGGCATAAATATAACTAATCCTCCCAGGATACTTCTTCGTGATATTCAACTGAATCTGCCTGTTAGCACTACTATAGCGTCAGCTTGCTTGGGCATTAATTGCACACACATACCTTCTTATTGCAATTCCAACTACCCGAACTTAATCAAGAGTTAGGGGAAGTACGAACTGCAGTACCTCAGAATCGTGCTACTATAAATTATCTGTTGTTAAAAGAACATAGGATGTGAACAGTTTCCAGGAATGTGTTGTTTTGTCTGATTTTTCTCATACTATTCAAGATCAAATAGATAATATTCACCATGTTATTGATACATTTTCTCAAATGCCTGGATTATCTTCTTGGTTTTCTTGGTTTCATTGGGTGTGGCCTATAATTATAGGTCTAACTCTGTTATGCATTTGCATTCCTGTTCCCCTAACGTGTGTACGAAGTGCAGCTGTTGATCTTTTAAAACCAGTACATGCTTATGCTACTTTCAAGAAATAACTTTAAAGAAATAAGTGACTTCTTTTAAACAACTTTTTGAAATCGTATGCTGATTCCCCACTTGAATATAATCCCGTATAGTATGATTTTACCCAGATTATAGCTGTTGGCTGTCCTCTCTTTTATATTTCATCTCCCTGCTTGGCCCCAGAAGATGGCTGGTTAGCCAGACGGGTTAGATTCCTCACGGGAGGAACAACCTAAGACAAGCACAGTCGCAGGGGACCTCAGGTGAGCAACGTGGGGGCAACTGAGTTGAGGCATAGAACCTCGCCCCCCCCCCAGATGAGAGAGACGTTCCCTGTGACAGGCTGTGTCACAGGTTGAGCCCCAGCTAATCATTATTCTGGTACCTTTCCACAAATATATTCGCATATATTTTTGTCTTTTAAAAACAAAAAGGGGGAAATGTGGGTTAGAAACAGAAATCGCATTAATCACTTACAAGTTAATCACTTCTAATCAGTTCCCGTACCTGTGACTCTTGATGCATAAAGGAAAACAGTATATTACGGTCATGCTTTGTTTCTATGACGTGGCTGTACTTACACTGCTTCCTGTAAGAGCGACATGCCCCAAGAATTTGGAAGCAGCCAGACAGCAAAGACTGGAAGCAGGTTATCAATTATTATGTAATATGATCTTTCCTGGACCTCTATTAATTATTATGTGGTATGATTTCCCTGAACCTTTATTGTGTTTAATGACCAATAAATATGAGAGGTGCTCTCTCAGCATTACTCTTGCACTGTTACGCCCAGAGTCCCCTGGCTGGTCCTTTCAGGTCTTCGAAATCTCATCGCGTCGCCTCCCTTCCCTGCGGGCCCAGGGCAGGAAGGAGCCGACACCCATGTGTTCCTAGTAGGATTAAGGCCTTCAGCCTATCACCCTGGATGCTGTGATGGTTCAGGGATAGGCATGTGACCCAATCAGAGCCAGTGAGATTTAGGAAAGGCTTCCTCTGGGGAAGAGCCACATCCTTTCTTCTGCAGAAGCCACCAAAGGTGTTCTGTGCCCTGAATGACGTAGCCCACGGTGCTGGAGGCACGGCTGAGAGGCTGAGGAGGAACCCAGCCTCAGCAAGGCCGTGCAGGCCTAGAGACCTGGACTTGGGACACCATCCAGGTGCCCAGGCCAAGCCTCTACCTGAGGATTTCTCGGTGGTGTGAGGGACAAATACCCTTGACATATGAATTAGTATGGGCTGGGTTTTCGGTTATCTGCAACCAAATATTTCTAATAGTTAAAATAATCAAGCCTCAAATTAGGTTTCCATCTACAGAAGCCCAAACAAGTGAAAATTAATGTTCTAACAGCTTTTGTTGCATAAAACTCAACAGCCTTCCTAGTTGCCGGGGCCGGGGGTGGTCAGTCGGCAGGCACAGTGTGGTGGGAGGCATCCTGTCCCACTCTTTATGCAAAGTACAGGCACACCTCAGATTTATGGCGGTTCCGTTCCAGGCCACCGCGATTAAGTGAATGTTGAAACAAAGCGAGTCAGGTGAATGCTCTGGCTTCCCAGTTACATTTCCACTGTACTGTGGTCTGCTAAGTGTGCAGCGGCCTAGTGTTCAAACACAACGTGCATCCTTTAAAAATACTCTATTGTTACAAAATGCTCACCCTCACCTGAGCTTTCAGTAAGCCATAATCACTGACCACAGGTCACCGTACCAAACGTAATAATGGAAAAGTGTGAAATATTGAGGAACCCCCAAAGTGTGATACAGAGACACGAAGGGAGCAAATGCCATTGGAAAAATGACACAGATGGACACGCTTACCCGAAGCAGCGTGGCCACAAACCTCCGATTAGTAGAAAGCGCAGTGTCTGCAAAGCAGTAATGCGAGCACAACAGGAGGCAAGCCCGTGCCTGCTGGGGTCTGCAGAGCAGGGGCCAGGGACCCCTGGTGGGGTTGCAGCCTTTTTTCTTCTTTCGCTGGGAGGGTAATTAGCTGCCTCCGGCTCATCGGACAGGCAGTCTGCTGAATCTACAAAAGCTGGGATGCAAGCCCCTGTTGAAACATGACCATGCAGGTAGGGCAAGGCGACTACAGGCAAAGCCTACGGGGCCAGCCTAGCCTCAGCAGGGCACCTTGCGCAAGGGCTCAGCTGCTCCTGCGTCCCATCAGTGTCCAGGGCCAGCAGGGAGAGGGGCCCGTGCAGGGGACCCAGGGAAGGGCTTCTATGGGCAAGCCTGTGGGCAGAGCAAACCCGCAGAAGAGAACTGGCCCATGCCAGACCTAGAGCCCTGCAAGAGCTGGTGCACCTGACTTCCCCCTGCACACAAGCCCAGGGCCTGCTTCCCCAGGGCCTCATCCCAATACTTGGGCTAGTGGTTCCAACACAGTGGAGCTGCAAAGACATTCCTGGAAAGAGCAGAGGCGGAGCCAGGCCAGGCCTCTGGGGCCTGGGGAACAGGGGGCCGTGGAGAGCACACTCCAGGACCCACCTCCTCTTCCCACCTGCCTGCCCCTTTCTCTGGGCCAGAGGGGATCACTAATGTACCCCGGGCCATCAAGGGGGCCACCAAACAAAGTGGAGGCCAGCTCCTGAGCCACCCAGGGCCTGGGGGATACCTGGGCCTCCCAGGACCAACCTCAGGGGAGCAACGAGGGCGAAAGGCCAAGGGCTGCTGGACCAAGTGCTGGGAAGCAGCCGAGAGCAGCATGAAGGGGCAGGGGGTGGACATCTGCATGGGCACTTGGTGTGGAGCCGGCAGGGAGGGGCAGGGCACTGGGGGCAGGGGGTCCCCAGGCCCAAGCGCACCTGGTCAGCCCCAGGAGTCCCTCTCCCATCACCTGGCAGCTGGAAGGGGGCAGAAGAGAGGCGGGCACCACTGGGTCAGTCGGCACTATCAGCCCAACTCACATCCCTGCGAAGCCACCCTGGGGAGAACCAGTCCTGGGCCTCTAAGAAGGAAGCAAGAACTGGCAGAGGCACCCAGTTGGCATCAAAGAGCCCAGTGAAGAGATCAGGTAGAGACGGTCACCTGCGTGGCAGGTAGGGCGGGAGCTACTCTACCTGCAACCCAGCCAGGCCCGAGGGGCGGAGGGCCCACTCACTCAGTGGCCGGCATCTACCCTCTGCCGGGGTGCCCACCCCGTTCCAGGGCTTTTTCCCTTCATTCCCTGGCACGGTCCTACCACCATGGGACACTGCAGCCACACCTAGAGGCTCCTTCAACAGAGCTCCCTCCACTTTCTGACTGCTGGGATTATGTAGGGTCACCGCAGGATTGGGGGCAACCACAAACACCCCCTGAGCTGATCAGAGACAATCCTGCCAGCGTTCGCTCGTGTGTGTCCCTCTGGCTTCCTTCCATGGGTGGGTGTGGGTGCATTTGGGCTTTAAAAAAAATTCCCTTCTTTGACACTTTGTTTTATACACTGAGGCAAAAATCACATAACAGAAAATGAGCCATTTTAAAGCGCACAATTCCGTGGCATCTAGTGCCCCACAATGCCATGCAACCACCACCACCATCTAGTTCCAGACGTGCCATCACTGCTAAAGGAAACCTGGGCGCGTGCCGAGCCTCTGTGCCCTGCCCCCTGCCCCCGGGCACTTTCATTGCCTGCTGTTTTCCAGGAACACCCTTTGCCTGGCTGCCTCTCAGAGTTCCACGTGAGGTGCAAATGAAGGCGTGCCCTGTGTCATTCCCACAGGGAACCCAACCAGGTCAGCACAGACACAGTTCCCTGGGAACAAGGTCTGCTCTGCTCCCTCCAGAACCAGAACCCACATCGGAACCACAGGCCGCCTGCCTGCAGACCGCCCTCATGCAGGTGGCACGCCGGCGAGGGGCCGCCAGGGCTAGTTCAAGCGCCACGAAGCTCCCCTATGTCGACTGGGTTGCTGTTAATCGATTCACGGAGTGACTGTAAACCTTGGGCTATTTTCCAGCACTTCCACCCAACGTATCCTTTCGGTCTGGGTCGGCATTTCCAGCATTCCTCTGGAGGGACAGGCCTCAGAGCTCCTGCTGCGGCCATTTTTGCTGTTATCACTCTACTGTACACTGTTGGGTTTTTTAAAAAAAAATCTGTCTTTATTTATGTAGTTTATTTGATGGCAAGAATTTCCTCACACCGTTAAACTTTGAAAAAATAACAGTGAAAGGCCACAGTACCCCCTGCCGTGATGCTACAGATGGCGTTCCGCATGGTAGAACATTCAGGGGGATTCCAGCACTTGGCCATAGAAGACGAAGGCTGTGAGTAAACCCTACGCTAAACCTTCAGATGCCTTTCTGAGGTTATTTCCTTATAATAAAATGCAGGAGTGAAAGAGTTGGCCAAAGGACACCTGCCTTTCTGGGTTTGAGAAAAAGCAGGGACATGGGACAAGGGTCAGGTCAGTGTAAAATCTACTCAGCCTGCGAAAAAGGCCCAGTTTATTCCTTAACTTAATCTATAGGCTGTTGTTCCTCCTCTTCCCTGCCCTTCATCAATTAAGTAACTTTGTAACCAGGACAGGACACAGACCTCCGAAGTGTAATGAACCTATGTAGGTAAAGAATGACGAGATCTGGATCAACACAGTCCCCTAAATAACCCTGTTCTTAAGACAAAACTTTGAAGGAATTATGAATCACCTGTGTACATCATGCCTCATGTGACCCTTACCCAAAAGGCCCTATAAATCCTCAAACCCTAAACCTCAAGCTCACCCCTCGCCCCTCTCTGAGGGCGCCCACACCCCGTCTGAGCATTTGCGGCCATATCAGACTCTTTGCTGAATAAGCCGATTGCACTTGTCTCTGAGTTATTTTTCAGGGTAAGGTCAAGAATACACCCACCTCCACCTCTGGTGGCAAATGCCTTTGTCACTTTGCTTTTTCATTCATCTTTCTAGTCTAAGACACAATCTTTTCCCATCTGTTTTATTTCCAGCAAGTGGGGAAGTGGCTGCGGGAACCCGAGTGGGGAGGGGCTGGCCGTTCCAGCCACCTGGCCGACCCTGACAGCCCAAATGCACCCTGTTCTTTAGGAGCGTGCCTGAAAGTTCTTCATTCTTCGCATTAGGCAGTGCTCAGAACACAATAACCTGATCCTGCTGGGCTCGGTGGTGGTGGTTTCAACCAGTGCATCCCTGAGACTCACTTCAGTTTACCCTGACTTGACTCTCCATGCACCACGTGGTCCAGAGTTGGCCACCCAGCTCTGGAAGGATTACTGTACAAGGGGAAGGACACACACACACTCATACACACCACATAGTAACGGAAGACCACAGCACCGCCAGCTGCAGTACTTCCCACCCCAGCCTGGCCACGGCAAGGAGCTGAGGACCAGAAACCAGCCCCACCCAGGACACAGACAACACCCTCCCAGCAGCAGCAAGAAACCTGGGAGCTGACTGTTGCGTAGGGGAGCCCCTCCCATCCTCCATGACCTTGTCCCAGTAACTCCCTGCTTGCCTTCCCTGGGGCTCCAGCCTGGCTAGTCCCAGGAGACACTCCCCTGGGGTCTGACTTGGTAGGGAGACAAAGCCAGCCCAGCCTTCCCTTTGAGGAAGAGGGGCTGCCAGCCAAGGGGGCCAGCGCTGCCTCCCGTGCACCCACCCTGACCCTGAGCTTCCAGGTGCGTCGGGGCCTGCACCGTTAATACAAGAAGGCCCCAGGAGGAGCCGGACACCCACATGGCAGCAGCTCAGGAGCCCAGACCCAGCTTCGGGGCAACACAGTGTGGGGCTGGTGGGAGGAGAAGGCAGGTGATGACCCCAGGGGGCTGCAGCCCAGAGACAATGAGGTGAGGGCGGCACAGAGGAGGACAGCTACATGGCCCACGGGCTGGGCGGCGGGGAACAGACTTGGCAGGGGGCACCGGGCATCAGGGCCCTAAGGCCATCCTGGAGAGGATGCCGTGGGGATGCGGGGACCTTGTTCACCCACTGATGAAATCCACAGCAGGGAACGGCTTCCAGGCAGAGCAGGTTGGAAGGGGCACCGCTGCTCTTGCAGACCCCACCAGCAGGGCAGCACACTCACTTTTTGGAAGGTCCAGGAGGCACTGGAACTCAGGTCGTCTGCATTCTCCTGAAGATCACTGGAGCCCATATCACTAGAGCCCGAGAAAGGGCCGCCTTCCTCCTTCAGCTCCTGCCCGCTCTCCATCTCCCCCTCGGGTGTCCATGGCACCTTGGGGCCGTGGTTCTTGGGATCTACAAAGGCAGGCAGGCGCATGTGGGTCAGATCTCCAGGACAAGCAAGTGACCAGCACAGAGGGGACTTGAAATCCTCCCACAGGTGGCCCCTCTCCCCTCCCTCCGGTCCTGGGTGGAGGAAGACGAGCATGGAACCACCCGCTCTCAAGTGGGCACAAAGGACCTGGATCCCAGGCGCAGCCACCAGGAAAAGGCCAAATCCCAGACAGAAAGCGTGCAGCCTGATGTCCTTGTGAGCAGGGTGCCCGGGTCCTTGTGTCTCTGTAGCCCCTCACACTCCATGGCTCCAGGACAGAGCTCAACCCACTTCCCTCCCAAAAGCAATTCCTCCTCTCCCCTCAGGGGCTAGCACCCCTTCCCAGCCCCTCTCCTGGTGAGGTCCAGGCACCCCCCAACGCCTCCCTGTCCATGAGCCCTGGTCTGGTCTCCCTCCAGAACCACAGCCCTTTACAGCCCTCATCCATGTAGCACCAAGCATCTGATGGAGTGACTCCTCCCAGACTGAGCCCTTCAGGGTGTTGGAGGGTTGTGTTTTCCTCAGTTCTTGTCCCTGCCGCAACAAAGAATTGAAGGGCAGAGACACACTAGTGAAGCAGAGTAAAAGCTTTACTTAAAGTTACTTAAAGAGAGAAAAAGTGCTGGCGACCTCAGGGAGGAGAGGCGCCCTGGAAAGTTTAAGTTTTACTTAAAGAGAGCAGGTACACACTTGGAGAAAAGGGAGTGTGATCTATCTCCCAGAAGAGGCGCGCTGGAAGGCTGAGATAACGTTTTAAGGCTACACACTTAGAAAGCGCAGGCGACCTCAGAAGGAGGTGTGCACCGAAATGGTCTGGGGTTTTATAGGTGGTTGAGGATTTTCAGGAAAGCGACAAAGGGCCAGGTGCAGGCCTGTCAAATGGTCCCAGAATGTTCATCTTTGATAAGACATTAAGTTTCTTCTTTTAACTTAACACAAGAAATTTTCTGCTTTGATTCCTTTCCAGAATATCCATTTCTGTCTGGAAGCGTATCAATCAAGACTGTCTGCGCTGCCTCCAAGGCAGGCTGAGCCACTGTCCGTTTGATTAAAATGCATCTTAACTTTAAGACAGAATTCTTCCTGAATAAGCTGGGCCTTTTAGCAGGTGCTGCAGTAAATCTTACAGTGGTGTGTGCTGACTGACACAGTGAAAGCACAGGCTGTGCTGAGATACTTTATCTGGGGGGTATTCAAACTTCTAGGCCAAGTTGCTCCTGGCCTTCTGAGCTTTCATTTTTAACTGGCTAACTCTTTGAGTCCCTTCTAGTGGGCTTTACTGGCCTTATTCTCTTTCCACCCCGCTCATATCTATTTTCCTGCCTAACAAGGGGACCCACATTTTCAAACCTGGGTCTCAATGGCCCCTTCCACACACTCCAGACAGTTTTCTGCATGGAACCCTCCTGTAGCGCCAGAGGGTTTCTGCTCCAGGCAAGTTTGCTCTGGATTCCGTGAGACCAAATAACAACAAAACGTGCTCGGTAGAAGGACCTTTATCAAGCTTCACCCTCACAGCAGCAGGTTTAAGGCTAGAATGGCGTCAACAGCTGCGATCTGCTTTCCAAGACCCACCTGAATGTAAGCACCAAGCAGTCGCCCTTTTATACAATACTGGCTCATTGTCAACACCCCCCCCCCACAAGTTTACGTCATGGCACGTGCACAGCAGGCCAGTAGATTAGGGTCAGGTGAGCATCCTGGCCATGAAAACTGCCGTTTTCCCACCTCCCCTAGCCCATCTCCCCCAGCTCAGCCTCCAAGGCCCGAAGCCCACCAGGTCACCCCTGCTCTGGCACATCCTGGAAACCCCTTCCTCTCTCCTCTCCCAGCACTCTCCTCTTCTCCCGGCCCTGGGGATGGTCAGCAGGACTCAGAGTAACAACAGAAACACCTTATGTGGGTCTGGAGGAAGTTGCCCCCAGGTGTACCACTTTGACATGCAGATTACTTTGAGCTAAAAGCAATCAAGGCACAAAAGATTCAGGAAGAAAGTCTGACCTCCCGGCCAACCGCACAAAACATTTCAGATGGAGGAGGACCAGCTGCAGGAAGAGACCCATCACCAAGGAGCCAAGTTCTGTGACGTGACTACAGGCGGTAAGAGGAGGAACTCAGCAGTCTGTTTGCTCAACTTCTGCTCCCTGTCCCGGTGTTTGTGGGAGGCCCAGTGTGGATAAAGTGAAGGGTCCTAGGGTCCCAGGGCCGGGATTCTCACCCGGCCCTGGTCGGCTAGCTCACTACACACGTGTGGGTAGTACGATGTTATTGACTCTGTATAGAGAGCTCTGCCCAGGGCTCTGGGCCGTTGCACCCCGGCAGGAGAGCAGAGCCTGGAGTGGTGGCAGCGCTGAAGACAAGAGACTGAGACGGCTGTGGGGCGGAGAGGCCCAGAGGCGGAGGCCGGCTTGCTGCAGGCAGACTCGCTCTGAGTGGACGGGATTCTAGTGACTGACCGCCACCATGGGAATAAAGCTGGGTATAACCCTTTCACCCCAAGAATGTTCCATTGTCATTCCTCGGTCTCACTGAATCCATAGTGAACTTGCCCTGGGCTGAAACCTACTGGCAGGACACAAAGAAAACTTTTGTTCACCAGATGTGAATCGCCTCCCTTCCCTTTACGGTCACAGCCTTGGCTCAGGCCGTGGATGCCTCATCTGGCCTGACCATTTTTGGAATCTCATTTTTTATGTAGATTCCCCTTATGTACAAAATTAAACTTGATTTTCTTCTGTTAATCTCGTGTTAATTTGATTCTTAGACCAGCCAGGGGACCTCGAGTGATAAAGGAAAATTTCTTCCTCCCCAACAACCTCAAAGCCACAGGACTGAAGCTGGTCGCTTATCTGTACGGCACCACAGGCCCGGGCCACTGTGGTGACAGAAGGCATCTCGAAGGTCTCCCTTCTACCAGCCTCCGCTGGGGGGCAGCGCCCCACTGGCCTGACCAGTCAGAACCGGGCACTTCCCCTGGCCCCAGTGACTGGCAGAAGTGCAGGCAGGTCCCAGGGTGGGTTCCTGGGGTCGACTGATGACTTCTTCCTCCTGTTGGACAGACAGCCAGTGCCCGGCCGGTCGGCCTCCACGAGGGCAGGCAGCCTTAGGACAAAGCAGGGCTGTCAGGATGTGGGGGCAGAGCACCGGGGAGCGGACAGAGCAGGGGCCCTGGGTACCCCTGAACCCCTCCGTCTAGACTTGGGGGGTGGGAGACAGTGCACTCCTCCCGAGCAAGTGGGGAGCTGGTTTCTGGCTATCTCCAATATAAACAGCCCCAATGACTGCACGAATCAATACAAATTAAAAAAAGAAAAAAGCTCCCCAAAAGAGAAGCAGAGGCCGTTCAGAGAAAAAGAACTTCAAGTGACCTCAATCCTTGAAAAGATACTCGACTTCCCTATTGATCAAGGAAGTGAGAACAGGACCCAGGAGACACCAGCCCACTCTGACTGACAAGCTCCACTGCGCCCACGCAGGAGAGGGCACGGGTGCAAAGGATACCGGACTCAGTGCGAGGAGCCGGGCAGTGTAACGGCTCCCGTCACAAACGGTCCAGCCTGGGAGCCAGAGATGGCCAGAGACAAGAAGGTCCCAGGCCAGGATCCATCCCAGCCGAGTGCATGATGGCAAAATGGCAGAAAAGCACAGGTGCCGGGGCTGCGGCCCCATCTAGAGGCCTCAGGGTGCTGGTGGGCGAGAAAAGCAGACTGAGGCATGACCCCAACCACGCAGAGAAACACACGTGTGTGCACGCACATTTCCACAAAGAGGCAGCATCTGGAAGGGGACACAGCAAGCAGTTAATCGTGCTGGGTTCATCCCATGGAGCCCGAAGGGCAGGGGTCAGGGCAAGGCCAGAGGACCTGACAGTTCTCATGTCCTCCTGCAACGCGAGGGTCATTCACACCAGCGTGTGTTTCTATGAACAGCAAAATTAAAAGACTAGTTGGATTCAGGAAGAGGAAACCTTTCTAGTGCTCACTGGGCACTTAGCACATCACCCATCAAGTACTCAGCCACCAAAGGGCAGGTAGGTGGCCTGCTCAGGCCCCGGATGCAAAGGAACAGGGTTTGTACCCAGGCATTGTGCCACCACCCAGGGCTTCACAGATGCCAGGACAGGCCCTGGGGACTGGTGCTCCAAGCCCTGGTCCTTGCCCCTGGAGTAGTGGCTGAATCAAGGCAAACATACCCCCGATCCATGAGGCCTGGGGCTCACCAGTGCGTGCACACTGGGCAGAGTGGGGGGGCGGACAGTTTTTGGGCAGCAGAGACCCCATTTTGAGGCTCTACTATCCTAACTGATGAACTCTTGAACTGGACAGAAACTTTGAACTGTGCCAGAAACAATAATCGTTTTAAAGCATCTGAGTGCAGACCATAAAAAACTGTCAGTGTGCAAATAGAGTAGTTAATGTGTTCCAGAATGACTTCATTTTATAACACCAGCAAAGGAGTCAGAGCACACACAGGGCGCGCCAGCCCGTGATTCCTTCCTCCGCCTCCTCCGTCCCAGCCTCGAAACCTTTTCTCATAAACCCCTTGCTTCCCAGCATTGCCCCTGGTGAAGCCGGGCACCCTCCACCTATGTTCTGGGAGGCCTGCAATTCCCCACACATTCCCAATCCCTGCCTTCATCCACGTGGCGTCCTGCTGCCCCCAGCACCCCCCCGGGTAGTGCACAGAGGCTCTCCTGGCCCCACAGACCCTGCACAGACCCCCAAGGGGCTCTAAAGCCCAGCATCTGGGATGACCCAAGCTCACAACCAGCCCTACAGATGCATGAGAGGGGAAGATGCTCTCTCCGCAGCTCCACCCAAGCCCCCAGCATCTCAGTTTCAGTTTCTATTCCTGGAAATAGAGGCACAGCCAGACTGTGAGGAAGTAGAGAGGACCCGATGTGTGCTTGGGGTGGAGCCTCCCACAATAGTAACTGCCTGGCCCTCGGAGATGGAGCCTGCACAGTCAGGGCCCCAGAGCCAGGCAGCGGTGCCTTCAGCAGCCAGTTGGGCCCTCAGCCCTACTGTGTGTCCTGCACTGTGACCAGGGCCTGGCCACCGCTCCCCGAGCAGCAGGTGGGGGGACACCCACAGGGGCCTAGCCCTGAAGACAAGCCCTGTCTCTGCTTCCTGCACTCACAGAGAAGAGGGCCACCCTGATGCCAGCCCACCCCTACAGCTTTCAGGGCCTCGCCCCAGTGCTGGCTGGGTCACTGGGCATCCCAGACATGTGGTTGTCCCCTGGGAGGGCCCATACCCTGCTAAGTGCTGGCAGCCAGGAGTGACCTGTGACCTGGCTGAGGCGGACAGTTGTGCCCTGCCCACTCTCCCTACCTGCCAGGACAGGCAGGGCTCTGGAAGGTGACCGCCAGGTCTGTTGCAAGTATGAGTAGACTTAGTGGCATTTTGCAAAAACACATGTCCGCATTCTCAACTCATCTTCATTTTCCTGTTTTGCTGGCAAACACATCAGATGCCCTCAGCAATCCTGTGAAAGCCTCTCACACAAAATGGGGGCTGGGGAGCAGAGAGAGAGCCCTCCTATTAGAATGAGTGTGTGGATGAAGGTTCTGTGTCCAGGAGGCGCAGGGCCCAGACTCAAATGCAGTCAAGGACCATGCAATTTTACCCAGTTATGATAATTTTGTCATGCAAGGCACACGTTAATACCTGCCTGACTCCTACTCCCCACTATAGACCACAGCCCAAGGAGGCTGGAGATATTCATCCACCCAGCCCAGGAGGGTGGCACTCCAGAACAGGTGCAGGGGGCTGCCAGCACCCCACCTTTCCTCCCTTCACACTGAGGCCAGCAAGGTCAACCTCCACTTCCTCCCAGGGCAGAGGCTCCGGAGCTACCAGCCTGGGGTTAAGTCCTGCCTCACAGTTGTTAGCTGTGTGTCTGTGGGAGGGCTACTTGCCTTCTCTGTGCTTCGCTCTTGGTATCTGCAAACTGGGGATTTATGGGAGCTCCTCTCTCAATACTTAGCACACAGCTGGATGCATAGCAATTAAACCACTTGGTTTTATTTTGTATTTTTTCATCTCTGGGGCCTCAAAAACCTCCCCCCACCAAGGATCACCACCCAGGCAGATGTTCTAGTGACCAGGGTAGGGAGCCGTGGCAGGTGGGAAATTCCAGCTGGACACCAGGAGCTCAACCACACCCAGATTCAACACCCAGAGGGCAAGGGCTCAGTGAGAACCCGCCAAGTCAGACAGCTCCCAAGCGTGCCCAAGATTGTGTCCTCAAGTCCCAGGTGTTCCAAAAGATAAGGTTTGACTCTGTCAGAGTTCCTCCTCCCCAAAGGGTTAGCAGCACACGAAAACCAATCAAACAAAAAGTGACAAAACACAGCCAGCCACCTCTTCACAACCCCCTGCAATCCATAAAAGCATCCAGAATGGGAGCATTTTATGCAACACAGCAGAAACAGGAATGATGGACTCCACCCCACCCCTAACACACAGCCACCCCCAGCGATTACCCAAAGGTAGACAGCAAGAAGGTCAAGTGCTGACAGCATTTACTGTCCACACACACACTGCTGTGGTCAAGTGTTACAGGACAAACTGCCAGGTGAAGTGCAGCTGGCGGTGGTGGGAGGCACAGGGTGCAGCGTTCAATGGAGTGGTTGCGGTGGGCCTCCAGCGGAGAGAAGACAGTTGAACAAAGACTGAAAGGAAGGAAGTGGGGTACAGTGCTGCCTTCTGAGAAAAGTGTGTTCCAGGTAGAGGGAACTGACAGTGCAAAGTCCTGTGGTCAGAGCATCATGCCTCATGTGTCCCAGGAAGGGCAGGGAGACAGTCTTCAGATCCAGTATACCAAGAGAATCAAGGACTGCCAGAGTCAGCAGGTAAGGCCCAATCAAGCCAGTTCCTCCACCAACCAGCCTTCCCTCACCAGGAGGGGCCCTGTGCAGCCCTTGAGGATTCCCATCCTACCACCGCACCTGGGAGGCCAGTTCCATGCAGCATCCTCTGAAATCCTTTAAGAACCTTCAGCTCAGCCCAACATTTCCCATTCCCAAGAAAGGGAACCCCAAGTTCTAAGAAATAAAATCTAAATTTTCAAAAAAGCAACAGACACCTGCAGCGAAGGACCAGATAAAACTCTTCTAATGGAAGCACTTCTTCTAGAAAGAGTTCCTTAGCCAAAAGCCCTTACGCTGCCATTCTGGGCTGCCTGCTAACTAGTTTCCATCTCCAGGAAAGGAAGGGGGCCCGGTCTGCCGGTGCACCCCACCACCCCGCCCTCAGCCCAAGCCCATGGGTGCCCCCTAGGCCTCACCTGGAGCGTGAGCTGCAGGAAACATCTTCTGTCCGCACTCGCTACAGAACTTAGGGGCTTTCTCCTTAGAGACATGCTGGCACGAAGGACACTTCATACCTCCAGGGAGGGAGCTTCCCAAGGCCAGAGCGTCCCTGCAGATCTGGAAGGAAGCACAACAGACCGGAGGCAGAGGGCTATATACCACGCTGTCCGTCATGTGACCACAGCCCTGCTTCAGTTTCATTTTCCGGGAAAGTGAATTCACAGCAGCTCATAAGGCTCCCCTGCTTAATCAAAACCCAGCAGCGCCCACACGGGGCTCACAGCCAGTCTCATCCCAGGTCCTTGCCCTCCCCCTCCTTCCTGCCCCCACATCCCCTTCTGCTGTCCCTACCAGGCCCGCCCCTGCTGGCCTCCTGAGCTCTCCATCACTGGCCCCACCCAGCTAAGACTGGGGCCTGGGAGCCAGTACAGCTGAGAACTAGGTGGGGGGGGGGTGTCTCCAGGCAGAGACACAGTATATGACACAGGGTGAGGGTGCCCACCGCGTCCTGGCCAAGGGGCTCAGAGACAAGAGCGCCTGGCTCACAGGTGACAGGAGGACGAGGTGAGGCGTACAGGGACCTCGCATACAGAGGAGCCCTACAGAAATGCCAGCCACCAGTGGCTGAGTCAGAGCATCTAAGGGGCCAGCGGGCACAGAGCAGCCCAAGGCTCACAGGGCTGGTGGTCAGGGCTCCCAGAGACGGGCCAGGAAGCTGCGTCCTCCCTCCCCCGCCTACCTGGGGCCCCTGGCTCCCCCGCTGACTGTCTGTGGCATGCAGGACAGTCTGTCACCCCCAGTTTGGTCTCTACTAGTCGGGGCGCGCTTGGGTGCAGGGCAGGGCTGAACCGGTGTGAGGGGTTCCCTGGCTTCACCGGCGGAACACAGCCAGGCCTCGGCCCCCTGCAGCAGTCCCAACACCGCGGTCTGGGCACTCCCACTCAGACTTCCACGGGGGGACCCGCGTGGCCAGGCCTCCCTTCCCGAGTAGGCTTCTCTCTCCCAAGCTCTGCTCCGCACAGACAGAAAACTCACAGCAGGGCTCAGAAATCCCCAGCACAGCGCCCCCACTGTCTCCCTGCTCCAGGGCCTGAGGCAAGCCACCAGGCACTGGGCGCTTCCTACTGAGTCAGCTTCCCGGCTTTCCCTTCCCCTTTCCCGGCACTGAACAGGCCGAAACTCAAAGAAACCCATCCCCCAGCCAAAGAAATCCATCCCGACGCCCGGGCACGCCCTCCCCGTCGCCCGCCTCCCCGCCCGCGCCCCGGGCCTCCCGAGGCCAGTCCGCAGAGGCCGCCGGCGGGCTTGGAAGTCGGGAGAGCCGCGCCCGGCGCCACCCGCCTCTGCGGGCAGTGATGCCCTCTCCTGAAAGTTACTGGCGAATAAGATACGCCCGTCTTTTCGCATCACTTCTCCGCTATTGCAGCTCGTTCGAGCGTAACGACTAGCTGCGGGCTGGAGGCGCAGACCCCAGGTCCCGCCAGCCCTTCCAGGGAGTCCCCAGCCCACCCGGAGCCCCTCAGCGCCCGCGCCTCGGGCAAGGCGGCTGGACCCCGCGGAGATGCGCGCTGCCCACGCCCTGCGCCCACCTGCTGCCCGTGGCCCTACGGCGGGGTCCGCACAGCGCCAGGGCAGGGCTATACCAGGAACCGGCGGCGAAACCGAAACCCGGAGCCGAAGGAAGAGGCGGCCCGGAGGGAGCGGCGGCCGGACGCACGCATCGGGACGCAGGCGCCGTCCCGGCCTGCGCCTGGACCGGGCCGCCGCGACCCAGACCCCGCCGGGGGACCCCCTAGCACGCATGTGACCCGCACCCACGGGCCTCGCCTTTACGCCCCGCACTCCGTACAGTGACACCCCGCCCCCGCATCCCCGGCCCAGCCGGCTCGCCGCTCCCGCGCTCCGCCCCCGCATCCCCCGTCCCCACGCCACGCTTGCTCGTACCCGCCGCGCGCAGTGCGCAGCCGGCCCGCGCCGTTTTTCTCACGGGGTTGGGTGCCCGCCCCTCCTCCTGCCCGGGACGTGCGTGGGTGTGGCCGCGATGCTGGCGCCCCCAGTGGACCCTACATCCGGCCTCGGCCCTAGGGGTTTCAACCCCTCCCGCACCTGCGCGCGTGGGGCGAGACACGGAGGAAGCTCCCGATGCCGGCCCGGCCAGCCCCAGCAGCAGGCCGTGCAGACCTGGGTGGTCTCCATGCGCGGCTCCTCCGCAGCCCCGGCCGCCCAGCACCTCGGACAGGGTCCACCTTGCGGAGCCAGCGGCCAGCTGGGGAGGGCTCCAGAGGGCAGGAGGCAGGCCACAGGGGTGCCAAGTGGGGGCCACCAGCCCTACTGCATCTGGGGCTTGTGCGGCTAAGTGACCACAGCGGCCAACCGCAGGAGAGGCTTCCCAGCCAGCGGCCAGCGCTCCCATGGTCACTGATAACCGAGGCTGTCCCAGCCCGCATCTGCGCCCCTACCCCCTCCCTGCCTCAGTCTCCTCGTCTAGGAAACTACTCCCACATCCTAGGGCTTTGGAGAGGTAGTAATAATGAGGCAGGTGTTAGTGGGACACAGGCAGACAGAGCTCAAGGCCCGGTAAGTTGCAGTCAGGACGGACCTAGGGTCAAGGCTTCCAATAAACAAGAAGCCGCACCCTGGACACCTGGAAAAATCAGCCTGAAAAATAAGAGAATTTTTTCTTTTAGACCTGTGAGAAACACACTAGCCCACGCTCAATAAGTGGACACGGAGACGAAGAGAACAGCGGAGCGAGGTTTAGTGACAGTCTTGAACCCAGGTCAGCCCTACTAACAAGCCCCTGCCAATCACGTAAATTTGTTTCTGTGCTTATAAACCCTAGACACTGTAGCCCTGACTTTTCCTTCCTTTACACTCCATAAAAGTTCGCTGGTTGCTCCATGCTCTTGTCTGCTGGCTTCATTCCTCGTCCCCTCTGAGACACCAATTCTGGGAAGAATAGTAATACCTCCACCAGTAACAACAATAATAAAAACAGCAAGTGCTGGTGTCGGGATCTGAGCAGTGTTTGATGCATATTACCTCTCTCACGCCTCACAATCCTCTCCCCTCGGAACCAGCACAGCCTGAGAGCGCTCGTGGCACGGGCCTCTTCTGCTTCAATGCCCTTCGGATAATCATTATTAAATTTAAATGGCCTTGGGTTCCCTCTCCTTCCCCATTCACTCCCGTCACGCTGTCCTTCCTCTGGATTGCAAACAGCAAGCTCTATCTTTTTGGGGTTCTGTAAGTCCGGGGAAAGGAAATCCCAGGGCAAAATACCTCTAAAAGTCGAAGTCAGTCAAAGGGAGAAATAAAGTTTAAAACCCATTTATTGCTTACAAACTGCAGTCCAGGGCCGTCTTTCTCTTCTGCTCCGGAAGAAGCCAGACCCCGAGGCAGCCCCTCCCTTTAACCTCTCAGGTTCCGACACGCCCTCGGTTGAACTTCTCTCCACGGAGGTGAACTTCTCTCCACCCCTGAGGATATGCAAATACACGAAAGCCAGGCGAGATACTCTGGAAATGTTACCATTTTACCCACAGGTTCCCCTCCTACCTACAGTGCTCACCCCTTGCAGGGCTGGCTTCTCCCGGCCCTCCAATCCCAGCACCAGTGTCTGAGCTCAGGCTCTCCTTAGGGGGCACTTGGCAGAGGCCGTGGAGTAATATATTGCTTTTACTTGTACCCGCAAACCTCTGGCCACCCCTGCTATCTAGTTCACCTGGATCTGAGTAGGATCCAGGCTACATCCACTGCAGTGGCCTTTGACCTTGTGCTGACCTTGTGTGGGGCCCACGCAAGAGAGCTTATCTTGTAAGGAGGGGGCCCAGGAGGGGCAGGCTGGACCCCTTCACACAGCCTGTTTTGGAGGGAGCAGACTGCACTGGGCTGGCCCTTATACGTCCTAGGGAAAGGTGTCTCCACTAGAACACAGAGCCACTCCCAGTGCTCAAGATTCTCCAGGTGGGGTTCCTCAACAGGAATGGCAAATGAAGGGGGAGCCCAGCCCGATGCTGCTCCCATGTGCCACCTGTTATGTTCAGGCACGGTGAGGGGCTGCCAGAAGAGCTTGGCTTTCCCTGGCACAGTGCCAGCCAAAACCCAGACACCCGTCCAGGTCAGCAACACAGTCAACCCTCACGGCCAAGAGGCGCCTCCTGTGTGGGCCCTGAAGAAAACAGTAAAGGGATTTTTAAAATCTGGCTTCCGAGAAGGGGCTGCTGTACTGCCTCCCAGCTTCATTTGAGGTTCAAGGTAAATGAAGCCCCAGCTGCACTCAAACCTCCTCTGACGCGGCTTCCTTCAGCCCCGATGATGCCCCGATGATGCCCCGATGATGTTTGCTGAGTCGAAGAATGAACTTAGCAAACAGTCAAGGCAGGAGAGCCAGAGAGACTTTTATTGAGAGAGACAGTGAGAGGACAGACAGAGCTTCTGGCTCACGCCAGGAGGGGACAGGAGAGCCAGTAGTGGTGCGTTGTCTAGGGGTTTTATAGGCTGTTGAGGATTTTGGGGAACCGGATAAAAGGCTTAGGGGTGTGGATTTGTTAAGTGATCCCTGAATATTAAAAATTAACTTAACACAAGAAATTTACTGCTCTGATTTCTCCCTGGGATGCTGGCGTCTTGGTCTAGGAGCGTATCAAAAGGCCGCCTGCCCAGCCCCCAAGGTGGGCTGAGGTATTGTGAAAGGGTCCTTTTAGCTACCCGGCTCACTCGCTCGCAAAGGACACGAGAACTCCGTCAGCGTGGTTTTATTCCCTGTAAGACAAAGAGGCAGAGTGGCTGTCTCGGAAAGAGAGAGAGCAGCAAGGGGGGAGCTGAAGATAAACAGACAGAATGGCTGTCTCGGAAAGGAGAGAGCAGCAGCGGCAAGGGGCGGCTGCTTATATAGGAATTTAGGGCCTTGGGGAGCAGGATGGTGGCCTTGGGACTTCGGAGAAACAGAAACTGAACTTAGAAACTGCTGTAGACGATAAGGGATTTTGCTACACTCGGGGGCAGCTGCTGTTCAAGGCTGTGTGTTAAAGGGAATCTAACATATTGTCTGTTTGCTAAAGAGTAAGTTAAGAATCTTCTTAAACTTCCTGGGTGTTAAAATGCAATCTTATCTTTAAGTGGAATCCTTCCTGCCTTTTACTATGTTGTTTACAGCTGGGTCTGCATGCTAAATTAGTTGCCCACTTTGCAAAATCACCTCATCAGGTCTGAAGGAGGAAAGACAGCATGTAGGCCTGGGCCTTTTAGCTGCTAAAGTGAATCTTACACATGATTACAAATGATTAGCATAATAAAAACACGTGCTACTGAGACAGGGACTGTGGGTGTAGTCAGAGTAGGGGGAGGGCCTCCGGAAAAACCAAGGCAGAATATTTGCAGTCAGAGCAATGTAACTACATGCAAGGAAACCCCCTACCAAAACTCTGTGTTAAACATTAAGCTCTAGGGTCGTTCAGTCAGTAAGATCAGTTAATGTTCCCCAGATAAAGAAGAGTAGCACATGTTTTATTATGCTAATCATGTGTAAGATTCACTTAGCATGCTAAAAGGCCCAGGCCTACGTGGTGCTGTCTTTCCTCTTTCAGATCTGTTGGGGTGGTTTTGCAAACTGGGCAACTAATTTAGCATGCAGACCCATCTGTAAACAACATATTAAAAGGCAGCAAAGATTCCACCTTAAAGATAAGATTGCATTTTAACACCCAGGAAGTTTGGGAAGCAGGATTCTTAACTTACTTTTTAGCAAACAGACAATACCTCAGCCCACCTTGGGGGCTGGGCAGGCCACCTTTTGATATGCTCCTAGACCAAGACGCCAGTATCCCGGAGAGAGAGATCGGAGCGAGAAATTCCTTGTGTTAAGTTAATTCTGGGTGTTCAGACACCACTTAGCAGGTCTGCACCCCTAAACTTTTTTTCATGTTCTCGAAAAATCTTCATCTGCCTATAAAATCCCCTAGACAATGCACCACACCGGGCTCTCTTGTCCCCTCCTGGCGTGAGCCGGGAGCTCTGTCCTTTCACTTTATTTCTAAATAAAAGCCTGTCCCTTGCTCTCCTACCTTGGGTGTTTGCTAAGCTCATTCTTCGGCTTCTTGAACAAGAACCCCGGCATCACTACTCCTCTTTATCTGGGGAATATGAACTCATCTCACTGAAGAATGACTCTAGAGCTGAATGTTTAGCACAGAGCTCTGGTAGGGGTTTCCTTGCATGTAGTTACATTGCTCTGACTGTAAATATCCTGCCTTGCTTTTTCCAGAGGCCCTCACCCTATTCTGTCTAAGCCCATGGTCCCTGTCTCACTTAGCATGCAGTCTAGCCAGGCTGACCTGGGGCTGTGGCTGTAACACCCATTCCCAGGCATGGCTTTCAGAGCGGCACCAGAAACACTCTCAACCTCCAGAAAGGGAAGTTAGGGCAGGAGGCTGGGACTTCCTGTTTTCTGAGAAGTCCGGATGTGGCATGGTCAGCGTGGACAGCCTGTTTTGACAGGTACAGACACGAGCCACCAGGTGTTCCAAGGAAAGCACAGGTCCCGGACACTGTTCAGTTGTGGGAACCTGGCTGTAACTGTCCGGCTCACAGGACAACTAAACCGTAAAGAAGGTTAGCAGCCCAGATCACCAAGGCAACGCTCACAAAGGGCCCTGATTAAAGACAGAACAAAGAGGGGGAAATCCAGGGGTTAGGAGCCCATCGGAACACTCATGGAGAAGAGCCTTCTCTTCTCTTGAAATGCAAGGATTGAGGCAGCGGCTGCTTGCTGTGCTGGGCTGAGCTTGGAGCAGAACGGAGGACTGGTGGGGTGGGGGGAGGCTGGAGTTGCATGACGGAGGAAGGAGGGAATGGGGGGCCAGAGGACTGGAGGAGAGGCTCCAGGGGGCTCCACCTCCAGCTTTGTCCCTAAAGACAGTGACAGGCTTGGGTCCGTGCATCCTCTCCTCTCAGCTGGCTGTGCACAACGGGCTCCGCGCAGGCCTGTGGACGATCTGCCTGGGGAACCTGCCCAGGTCCCTTAGTTAGGGAGTCGGGCGCAGGATGGAGGAGCGCTGCTGGGTGGCCTTCTCCCTGCGCATGGGTGCCACTTCTCTTCTGAAGGCCCCAAGCCACGGGATTTGGGGCCCACACTCGCCCAGGATGACCTCACCTGAACTTAATTCGGTGCATCTGCAAAGACCACCCCAAGCAGGGTCACAGTCACAGGGGCCCAGGGGCAAGGACTGAACTCTCTCTAGGGGACACAGTTCATCCTGCTAGCAGCCCCGACAGGGGCTTTGCCTGAAGTCCTCCGAAGTCACAACTGTTGGCATCGCACAAAGGTTCACATGATTTGGATAAACTTAGATCCTGAGAGGATTAAAGTTATTTTAAAAGGAGGAGAAACAGGCTGTCTGCCAGTGTCAGGAGCTGAATTGACAAAGAGTAGACAGATCTACAGAAGACATATTTTATAAAAATAATTATGCTTCAGTCAGAAAAAGGGTTTCTGTTCACTTCCAGGTTAGCCAGGTAGCCCCGCTTTAGGCAGACTTTCTTTCAGAGACAGAGGGTGGTCCCTGCCCCACACCAGCCCCCATGGAGACCCCGCGGCTCCTCACATCACCCTCAGCACGGCCCTGCCCTCCAGGAGGCCCCCGGGGCCCTAGAGCCTGCAGCTGCCACCTGGGGACTGGGGCACCAAGAGCGACCCCCAGGGCAGCCTCAGGCCGCGCAGGGATGGGATGGAGCAGTGGCACAGGTGCCCCCTGCCCCTGTTCATTTTGGGGGAATTCCTGGGCGTGGGAGGAACAGGACCCTGGCATTACAGCCCGCCCGGCATCGGCCCCACCAACACAGCCGAGGGCGAGCTGCCGGACCCGCGGCAGACACACCGCTCGTGGGGGAGGGGCCACAATCCACGCCAGGTTTCACAGGTTTCGTCTGAGGAAAATGGTGTGGAAGATCTCATTGGTAAGTTTTAAACTGGTTACATGTTGAAAAGATATGTTCTGGATGTAATGGGTAAGTAAAATATCTTAACTCCACCTATTTTTACTTTTTCAGTACGACTCCTAGAAATGTTAATATGACACATGTGGCTCCCATGCGTGGCCCGCACTGACTTCTGTGGGACAGGCCGCTCTGCCCCCGCATGTGCAGTCGGGGCGCACGAGCTGCCCGTGGCTGGCAGGCGGGCAGAGCTGAGCTTGCTCCCAGCCAGGGGCAGTTCGGACGGCGTGCGGCTCGGCAACGCGCCCTCCAACCCTCCAGTGGACCAGAGCTGGGTCGCTCCCAGTACATGGCTTCCGAGGGTTCCAGATGGTCTCCGGGCCAGCCCGCCAGGGAGCGGGAGGGGCGAGGAGGCGTGAGCCTCGCTTCTGTTGGCCAGGCTTGGAAAGGGCGTGCACTCCTTAGACGCTGCGTGGGTGCGCTCGGCCCGCCCTATCAGACAGCACAGGCTGAGTGGCTGCAGGTCTGAGGCCGAGGCGTCAGCAGGGCAGCTCCTGCAGAGGCCCTGTGCGGCCCCTCCCAGCTCCTGGTGGCTCGCTGGCAGCGCCCCTCGGTCGGTAGCGGGATCGCCCCATCTCTGCCCACGTGCGTCAAGGACTCAGCACATAGGATCCGGGCCCACCATCATCCGGTGAGAATGCAATGACCCTGCTTCCAAACAGGTCACCTTCTCAGGTCCTGAAGTCAGCATATGATTTTGGGGGACACAGTTGAACCCACACCACCAACATTCCGGTCACACTCCAGGGGGCTGGGACGGTGCTGGCGTTGGTGTCGTCACTATCTGGTCGTCCACGGTGAGCGCCACCCTCGCCACTGGGTGAGGGTTTAACCCACTGGGTGGGCCCCACCGTGGATGGGCCGAGGCTCCGGAGCTTGGCTGGCCAAGGAGGGGCGATGGAGGAGCCCAGCCCCGTGCTTCCTGAGACCAAACTCCAAACTCCTTCCAGACAGTCACCACACCTTCCTTTTCTCTTTTTAAAAAATGCACGGTAAGTGATAAGTTAAATTTAAATTTAATTAATCTATAATGTAACCATAGGTTAATTTGGAATTATATAACTTATAATTTCAAAAGAATATATTGTTCTTTGAACAATTAAGCCATAAGATATGGTTAAAGTCAACCCAAACACTGTCACACTGAGCAGGAATCACTTTCAGCCGCTGGAGGTACATCCTGGCACGCGCAGTCCCGGCATTGGTCAGCGGGGTCTTCACTCAAGAGGCACCTGAAGACGAGCACCCCTGAGCAGCTCGCTCTTTTCACTCAAGTCTGTGCGTACATGTGGCTCTTCTCCATTCAAATGCCACACAACAGCCACGGTTTGCTTGGTTCACGGTTGAGACCTTAGGTTGCTTTCATTTTCTGAAATTGCTGACGAGGTCATGATAAACAACATCCCTGGACCTGCTCCCAGGACACGCGCTGGATTTCCAGAAGTACGAGCGCCAAGCCAGGGGTGGTACGTGGTTTTAGGTGGGCGTGAGGGCGTGTCCATTTGCCCAGCTCTGTGAGTGGGCTGAGCTCTCGGTTCAGGAATGGGTGTGTTTGGTATGGAGCACAGGCCACAACGGACGGCCCTGGGTGGGGGGTGGAGGGAGAAAGATGGGAGACAGGGGACCTGAATCTGGAAAAGACTGAGGCTCGTGGGTGGTTCCCTTGCTGGGCTCACAGACTGGCCAGGGTGCCCCAGGCAGAATGTGGCTCAGCGGGAACGTGGGTGGCCCTGGGGGCCCGCAGTCTGGCTGTCTGCACAGCAAGCTCTTTCCCGAAGGAAGTCCAGGAGTGTCACCTTCCTCAGCTGCAACGCACGCAGGGCTTGACTCTAAATGCCGCGGGAGTGAACTTAGAGCCTGTGGGCACAGGCAGAGGCGCACACGCAGGGCCTGTGACCCACAGAATAAACCACCACGGAGCCAGGAAAAACCGTATCTTCTCTATTTATTATCACAGGATTCCACAGCACTGACTGTGCAGGAATGCGGGTCACGGAGCACCACGTATGAAATGGCCCGTCGCGTGAGGCTGTGGACACACAGCCATGTGAACGGACGCTGGGGGAGGGGCCTGGACTGTCACCAAGCACACGGTGGCGGCCACAGTGTGAGCATTTATGAATATCACAAAAACACCAAAACAATTACTTTTTAAATTTAAAAAACACAAACGTCACAATTACTTCTCACAGACACGTCAGGTCATTTGGCGCACCTTGGCTTTCTTCCCGACTGCAGCAGATGCTGCTGTCAGGCTCAGAGCCCACCTCCGGGACGGCCCCTCACTCCGCGGCGGGCAGGAAGGCACAAGGGCGTGAGGCCCCCTCTCCTGGACCTGGTTGTTCCCATGGGGTTGGTCATTCTAGAAGGCTCTCTCCAAACGACTCTCCCAAACAGGGTTCACGGCCAGGAAACGGTAGGGAGGTAATGTGTCGGTTGTCCCAAATAAAGCCATTGAGTCCCACAAGGATCCCTCCCCCTGTGGGACACTGGCTCAGGCTTCCTGAGCTCTCGGGCCAGCGCAGTTATAGGTGGCATCCAGCATCACAGTGACAGGAACCTTCTGGGAGATGCTCCAAACATCGACACCCATCAGTGGCCCAATTAGGCCTTCAACAGGGCGATCTTGTGTTCTGGAACAGAGTCTTCGCTGATGTTGTAGGGCTGGGTCCCTGGTTCTTGGGTCAGGCATTTCTCTGTAAACAAAGACAAAAACCGAGGTTTTTAGGCAGGAAGAAAGCGGGTGGGAGGAGGGGTCAGGACAGGGTTGAAGGCTGGGCCCAGGCCACGTGCACAGGGAGGGGGGTCCTGGGGCCTGTGTCCCCAACACCAGGAGGGCCTCGCCTAGGTCCCCGCCAGCACTCATCACTCTGCACCCCCCTTCCCTGCCCCCAGGGGGCTCCACCATATGGCCGGGCCAGTCTCTCCACCCATCTCCTGTGATTGGCTGCTTAGCAACACAATGAGCCCCACAGACACCACGCTGGGCCAGAGAAGTCAGACACAGAATCTTTATGATGCTGTTTGAGGTTCTAGAATAGGCAAAGCTCACCAATGACGGAAGGAACCAGAACAGTGGTTACTCCCAACCAGGGGGGGGAGGGGGGTCACTGGAAGAGGGACTCAGGGAACTTTCTGGAATGATGGAAATGTTTTACATCCTGAGGGGTGCACACCTGGCCTTATCCACCTGAGGTAATTCAAATATACCTTTGAGGTACATATATACCTTTCAAATATACCTGAGAGGTAACTCAAATATACCTTTAGGGTCTGTGCATTTCAGTCTATGTAAACTGTACCTCACCTGGACGCACACTGCCCCCGCCCCACAAGAATAAAACCCCAGAGCAAGAGGGCCCTATGTGCCCCCTGCTGCACCCAGCGTCCCCACTCCAGGACTTGAGTGTTCGGCCCTCCCGTTTCCCAGAGTTTCTGTCCTGGCCCCAGGGGGTGTGGGCACACAGGCGGCCTCAGCTTTCTCAAATAACTGCACCCACCTGCTTCTTCCAGTGAGGAGAAGTACTGGGCGCCCTTCAGGTCAGCAGACAGCAGGACCCGGAGAACAGGAACCTGTGCGACAAACTTCGATTTCAGGTGGGGACAGTCCTGCTGCAGCGCACAAGGACGGGTGGCCCGGCGCAGTCCCTGGCTTCACTGCCACCAGGAACAACTTCACCTCCCCTCAGGGAAATGGGGAGAGGAAGCCAGGCCTCCAGGAAAAGCCGTAAGAGGGATGATTTTTAAATGAACGCTCTCTGAAGAACACGAAGGAAGGCTTGTGCCCTGCGAATACAACACAGAGAGCGGCAGTCTCTGGAGCCAGACTCCCCAAGTTGGGAGCCCAGGCACCCTGCTTCCCGTGGGACCCAGGGCATGTAGCTCAGCTTCTGGCCTCAGTGTCATCATCCTGACATGGGGACGATGACAGTACCAACCTCATCGGCTGGTTTGAGAGTGAATAACCCTGGCTGAGTGCCCCGGAGGGACACCCACCTGCAGGCCGACGAAGGCAAGGGTGACGCCCTGCCTGCGGAAGTCTTCCAGGAGCTCCCCGAGCCCCAGCACCACGGTGTAGTCAATGCTGCAGACATGGGTGCACTCCAGGATTGCGCAGTGTGGGGGGGCCGCTGGGGAGAAAGGTGCAAGCTGGTCACATGGGGCCATGGCTGGAGGAGGCCCCGGTCAGAGGCTTGGGGTAGAGCAAGGCCACTGAGAGCCCGTTGTGTGTGTGTGTGCGTGCACGCTCATGCATGCTGGGGTGCTGGCAGCACCTGAGACAAAAACTCTTTGGGGACAGCAGCAGTTTTGGTTACAGAACAGGCCCCTTTTCTCCCCCAAATACCAACACCCTGCAGGAAAGACCATTTGTTCCTTAGGGACAAATGTTGGGGACCAGCCACCCATGCACACAGACAGCAGGCACCCACTGGACCCAGACACCTCCTGGACCCAAGAGCGGGTGAGCTCCTTCCAGAAGGCAAGGGCAGGATGAGGTGCAGAGAGGGTGGTGGCTGCTCGGGGTGCTGCAGCCCATCTTGTCCTGGTCCGTGTACCTTCTAGAGCCCGACTTAGTATCACCTCCCGGAGGGCCTCAACTGCAGGAAAGTGCAGGCCGCTGGCTGGCTGCAGGACCAGTACTGGCCCCTCTGACACCTGGGACAGCAGGAAACAGGGGAAGCCAGTGAGTCCTGGATGCAACTCCAATGGGTCAGCTCTGCAGGCTTGGTCCACACAGGCAGAAGGCCCCACGCCAGGCCCGAGGCACAGAGCTGTGCACAGCTGGCAGGGCCCCCACAGCCCCCCACTCTGCGCGAGAGCTCTGTGCTTCACGACAACAGATTATTCCCATAGGCAGAATGGACAGTCCTTGGCAGTGCCATGGGCCACAAAACAATGCAAGACAGAGTCCAGCCACAGGGTCCTGCCTCTGGCTCCCTGTGCCCCCCAGGCCCCAAGGCCAGCAGATGCCCCTCCCACGGAGGACGGATTGGCTGGTACCTGAATCCTGGGTCTCGCCACAGAGTGCAGGAGAATCAGGGCGGACGCCAGGGCCCCGGCCAGGACGCCATACTGGATCTCCCAGAAGCACAGCAGGAATGTCACACAGAGTGGAAGCAAGTCCAGCCCTGAGAGAAAGGTGGTCCGGTTGCAGGGCTACCCCAAGTCCCTACTGACCAGCAGGACAGCTCCTGGCTTCATGCAATGGGTAAAGGTGTCACAGCCCCCAGGCACCCCCCGAGGGACCTCCACCTGGAGACCCAGGGGCTGGCACTGCTGACAGGCCACACCAGCCCCATGATGGGCCAGAGGCAGGAAATCCCTCCCTGCCTGGGCTGAGCTGCCTGGAGACCTGCAGGCCCAGCTGGCCCCCGCCCTCTGGGAGGCACAGACTCATCAGCACCGTGTGCACCTGGTCCAGGGTGCTCTGCAAGGCCGAGGGGCTGAAGGAAGCCCTCTTCCTGGCAGCCCCGACCACATCCAGCAGTGACAGCTCCCAGAACCAGGCCGACCTCCCAGCTCCAACCTGCCACTGAGGCTCCTGGAGGGTGATGGGGGCCTCACCAACAGCCTCCCAACAGACGGGGCATACGCACGTGCCAGACGCCACAGCGTCCAGACGATCCTGGCGTTGAACAGGGGGGCCACCGCCATGATAATGACGGCGGCCAGGGCAGACTTGGGTATGTAGGAGAAGAGCGAGGTCAGGTAGTCCAGCGACAGCAGCACGAGGACGCCTGTGGGGCCGGGGTCCTGGGTGACCTGTGGCCCTGCCACCCCGAACCCCGACCCCGTGAGCAAGGGGTCCTGCCGTGCCAGCACCGACTGCACCCCGGTGCTACCTTACTGCTGTGGCGACAAGGGGATGGTGTGGGCGCTCACCTGTCACCAGGCCGCCCGCTGGGGTGCACACCCCCGACTGGGCGTTCACGGCTGTCCTAGAAGGCAACATAGGGACCTGTTAGCAGCTGTTGGGACTCGGGGAGAGCCGGGAGGTGACAGTCCACATAGCCGCAGCCAGTCTCCAGGGATGGGGGGTGCTGGTGAGGGAACCTTGGGCCGCCAATGCCAGCACCTTGTGGACAAGCTTAGGAGCATAGAGGAGCTTCAGGGTCCTCTCCCCAAAGGGGGACTTCCCGGACTGTCTAGATAAACCCAAGACATCCCATCAATGCATCCGAGAGGCCTGGTTGGAAACCCAACAGCCAACAGAGAATCCGTAAAACCCCACTCCTAGTCACGGCTGTCCCGTGTCCCCCAAAGCCACACACTGAAGACCTCACCCTGGGCCCTCGGGATGTGGCCAGACGTGGGCAGAGGACCTTCAAAGAGGTGATCAAGACAAACACGCTCAACCTGGCAACACCAGCCCAGGGTCACGGGCACACAAGAACCACAGGCCTCTTCCACCCTCAGTCTTGACGTCTTTCTCTTCTCTTTCTCCACTGGTTTTAGACATGTGCTCACCCAGTCAGAGCCTAGCTGTCACGGCACTGTTGGCACATCTCAGACAGTCACGCCCTGCTCAGCCATGACCCACCAGGATCCTGTCACCACCCCAGAGTCTCCTGCTTATAATGGTAACACAGAAATGCCATATTCCTATCACAAATTTTTTAAAAATTAAGTTAAAACAAGGCCGTGAGAATTGGGCCCTCATTCAATCTGACTGGTGTCCTTAAAAGGAGAGGAATTTTGGACACATGGAAGGCAGGCCAGGTGGGGACATAGCGAGAGGGCTGCCATCTGCAGGCTAAGGAACCAGCCCTGCCGGCCCCTGACCTGGACTCAGCCTCCAGCACAAGACAGCAAGTGTGTAAGGCCTGCTCGGTGCTGTCACGGCAGCTCCAGCAACTAACACGCCCCGCAACAGACTCCGCCAGGGCCAGGGAAGCGAAGAGACGCTGATTTCCACTGAGAGGCAAAGAGGCTGTTGAGACCGTCAGATAACACTGATGGGAGGAATCCCCCTCACGTATACATGTGCACATCATACATGTAGATACATGTATGCATACGTGTATGTAATTCCACTAAACAGGAAAAGTTGGAGAGGAGAAACACCAACATTCCTACGGTGAGGTTTCTCTGGGTGGTGGAACTAGAAGTTAACTTTGCTGTTTTTGTTTTTCAATAATCGTTTTTCATTTTGCCCATTTGGAAAATGCATTCAGACCCGAATCCCAGGAAATACTTTCTCTGCTGGACCTGTCCTCAGCCCACACCTCCCTCTGCCACCGCTAAGGCACCGTGCTGGTTTCCTCTGTGTACTGGACCCTGCCTGGTTCACGCCTCCCTGCCGCCGCTAAGCGTGACCTGTGCCCTCCTGTCTTTCCCTGGAAATAAATGTTAATGTTATGGAAAGACTTCTCATCAGCCATGTCCCCTCTGTGGAGTCAGGCAGAATCCCATTCTCTAAATATCCACAGGCATTTTCAGGACTGATTGTGCACAGGGCATAAGGGTAGACAGCTGGGGGCACAAAACTGGAACCTTGGTGGGAGAGCACGAGCTCTGGTTCTGCCCCCAAGACAAGAGCGTGTGGACACCGAATGGGAAAACTGGCTGGAGGTTCCATTTCACAGACATCAGCGTGGCACCCACGAGGCCCTGGCCCTTACCACACGCTCTTCACTTGATCCTCTAATGGCTCTGAGTTTGGCCCCGCTAGGACTCCCACTTCACAAGTGAGGACACTGAGGCGCAGAGGATGGGCGGCGAGCCCTGCGCCCCCTCGGACATGCTGGGGTCGGGGTGTGGGAAGGCCCAGTGGTTGGACAGGGTTAGGTGAGTGGTGATGGGTCTTGGCCTAAGGGCTAGTGTCCCCTTTCCTCGCTCTCCCCTCTGTCCCTGCTTTCTGAGTGCCCATGGCCACAGCCCCAGGGAGCCTGAACCCCTCAGGTGGAGCTGCTGGAGGGATTGGCCCCGGCACCAGGATGCCGGGAGCACGTGGATGGGCGAGAACAGTTAGTACTGAACTGCGGTGCCTTGACTGGTGTGAAGAAAACCAGACGCCATGCAGCAGAGCCAGCCTACTCCCGGGTGCTCCTGGCCCTGTGGGTGGGCAGTGGCTGGGCAAGGGGCCTGTGGGATCTTTGGGCTGAACCAGAGCCCTCTGCCCTGGCCAGGACCACCGGAGGCAGAAGAAGGAAAGATGCGGACACTCACCGTCCAAAGCTGCCTGTGACGGGATAGGAAGAGACGAAGGAGCCCAGCACATTGGTCAGGCCTGGGGAGAGCACAGAAGGGAAGGTTATCCGGGCGACGGAGCATGAGATAGAGAGGGGAGATGAGGTGAGAGGAACCGGGGGTGCCCTGCACCTGCACATCTCTCTCAGAGAAGGAAAAGCCGAACCATGATCTTGCCAAGTTCACTGGGGTTGATTCTAGCTTTAAATAACTCTGACACCAGCCTTGCCCAGGAGAGTCAGACATGAGAGGAACCCCACCTGCCTGGCGGTGGCGCTGGCCGAGTGAGGCGGTGCACCCAGACACCTGGTGCGGGGAAGTCAGCCGCCCGCACGCTGCACTCCACCTGGCCCTTCAAACCCACACTCCTCGGGAGACGCACGGGCCGTGGGAGGGACAGAAGGTTGGGCCAGTGAACCGTCTTCCCCATGTGACACTGTTAATCTGCACTGGACAGAATCCGTGCCCTGAGCCTGGCTGGACCTAAGAACCGAGAGAGAGCCCATGCTTATCACAGGTGGCCTGCCAGCATCGGTGCCACCGGGGCCTTCCCAAAGCCCTTGGTCTCCCCGACTCTGTAAAACCTGGAACAGGATCACAGGATCAACACCTGCTCTTGAGACAGTTCAGGGTGCAGCCCACTCAGAGCCAAGCTCTCCAGAGTCCCACACCCCAGCTCCCGTCCGAGAGTGGGGCCAGACATCAGCAGGCACAGCAAAGGCTGTATGCTGACCCCACATGGTCACCCCGAGTCCTCATGCCAGCTCCCCAAGACTTGGGTCAGAGTCCCAGCTCCTCGGTGAGAAGCCAGTGACAGGGGAACTGTCCCAGCACCAGCGTTCTGGGAGGTACAAGCTGGCCTCTTGCTATGAATTTGCTGAGTGGCCTGGTGTCTCTTATACCAAGGGGTCAGCAGCCTGTGCGGTCAACACGTCCACCTTAATAGCCTCAGCTTCATGACAATCCCCTGCTTGTTGCTTCTGTCTGGTTTGTGCCCTGGAACGCCCCGTATCTTCAGGAGAGAAATTCGGTGCTATTTGCAGAAATGGGAATGAGCAGCTGAGAGCTCCCTTTTGGAACGTTTGCTAGTGAAGCGTGGGGAAGCCTGTGGCTTTTCTCTGAGTGGGGCTGAGTGCTTCCCAGCTAACCCCAACTCTCCCAACCGATGAGGCCACCAACAGGCAATGCCCCCTCCACCATGGGCTCAGACAGGAGTGGCCCCAACATGCCTGTGACCCATCCTGGGTCCCCACACCCTTTGCTGTCAAGAAACTCAGTGGCTCAGGTCCAAAATGCTGCCATGGAATAGCCAGGTGGAGGCTCCTGGCAGACCCTCTGGGAAGGAGCCCAGCGTGCTGCCTGGGTGGACCTGCGCCTGCCTCACCGGGCAGGAAGGCCTGGTGTCCATGAGATGAGAAGCAGTGATAACCGAATGTAAGATTCCTGCCGGGGTCCCAGAGTGGGCCACCAGGGTCAGATTCGCAGAGAAAAAGCCCAAGACAAGTCCATGACGGCAGGCAGGCTCCACCCAGTCAGGCGGCCCGGGGCCCACCCGAGTCTTCGCTGACCCACCCGCCTGGCCTGGGCAGGGCCACAGGGCACGGCAGTCAAGATTCTGCATGACCAGCAGGCCCCTGGGTTTCTACCTGGCCACATTCTTCTGCCATCCAACCCTGAGGTAGAACATTCTAGGCATATTCCTTGGCACAAAACCAGGCTGCAGACCTCAGGGTCTGGCACACAACAGGCGCTCAACAAGCCTCAGTTAGAATGGACAGCAGATGTCAGCTCCCCACTCCTAGCCATGCAACAGACCGCCTGGAGACTCGAGGAGGCCCCGCTCTTATTTCAAATGGGCCCAGCGCAGGGCCACCTGCTCCTGGCCCCTCATCACAGGCATCATGGCAAGGCTCACGTGAGACACAGAGGGGCCCACACAGGCCCCCTGAGAGCCCCCACCAGAGTCTTACCAATGGCCAGCAGCTCCTGGTTGGTGTCGATGCGGTAATTATTTTGAGAAGCTAAAGAGAACAGGCAATAGAAACACTGTCACTAGATATATATCGTTAGGAAGAGGTTCCTGAGAAGCACAGCATTGCCTGTGTTCTGTAGAGCGCAGGCATGTGTGCCTACGTGCACACAACAAACAAGCAGGCAAGTGTGAACAGCTGGGTCTGGGGCAGTGCAGGGACCTGTTCCTTCTTTATACATTTCTGCACTTTCAACCTCTTCTGTGACAAACATGTGTTGCTTTTATAATAAGGGGAAAAGTTTTAAATTGAAAGCTTGTCTGATAAGTTGAGAAGACTACAAGTCACAGATGCAGCCAGCCCAGGGATGAGTGGACAGAGATTTGGGGGAACCTATGGGAAGGGCATGATTCAAGCAAAGAGGTTGGCACTTTTTCTGTAAAGGGCCCGACTGTATAAATATTTTAGGCTCTGGGCCACACTCTCTGTAGCAACTATTCAATGTGCCATTGTGACACAAAGCAGCCATGCTAACAGGTGTCTTATATATACACGTATGATATGCATATCGTGTACACAGTGAGGTATGTGTATGATATACATAAATATTACATATGTATTTATATGTATATATGCTATATAATAGATGAGCAAGAGTTTATCCCAGTAACATGTTGTTTTTGTGAATACTGAAACACGAATTTCCTATATTTTTGATGTGTCACAAAATACTATTCTTTAGATTTTTCTTAACATTTAAAAATGGAAAAGCCACTCTTAGGTCACAGGCAGCAGATGGTGGTTGACCAAGCCCTGATTTAAGAGCATGACAAGCTTTACAAAATAGAACAGAGGCCGGCTGACTTCAAAAGAAAATGGAAAGTTTTAGCTAACAGACAAGAATAAAAGCTGTAAGATGGGGATTCTAAAATACCCCCCACCTCAACACCAAAAGGCAAAACCATCAGAGAAAGAAGAACTGAACAAGAAAGACGTTAGCTGGACACAGGGTGTGACCCTGAGCAGGCACTGGCATCTGGAGAGGAAAACCCTTCAGGATGGACGTTAGTTGGAGTCTTCTTGGAAAGGCCTAAGGGTCAAGATGCTGGAACTCTGGAGAAGGAAAATGAATCCTGAAATGGCCAGGCAGTAAACACAATTTATGCTTTTAAAATGATGTTCACAGCGTGCCCTGGGTTTTAACCTTTAGAATCGGCCTATACCAGATGCAGAGAAGGCTTACTTGTGTTAAAGGGCAGAAAGAGCATGTCATGCACACAGATGATACAAAGCTGGAAGTCCAGCAGGCCTAAGAGGGCAGGAAGGTGCCACGTGATAGGCTAAGTAGCCTCATGTCAGATGGAGGGAATCGGCACTCTGAGCAGCGAATAGATGTTTAAGGAGATTAATGATTCCTGGCTCTCTGGGGACAAGGAGGGATCGGGCCTGGGGTGCTTAGCCAGCTGCAAAGAGCTTACTGTTAAGTGCTTAGGAATTTTACAAGCTGGTTACTAAATACAGCTATTATTCCCAATTAAATAAACTATGTTACTAACAAAGATACTACGTAAAACTCATTGCTTCCTAATTTATTGAACCATAACCAGTGTGGCTAACTGTATGTGTACAGCAATGGCAGCTACCGCCCATCACCTCCCGGACATGAACTTCAAACTCCATGGTCAGTGGGAAGTCGGCAGGAGGTGGGGGGTGTTTGCATCATAGAAGGCGCCACTGGCCAAGGCTATTCCTGCACACAGCAGGCTGTCAAACACTGCCAGCCACCACTGGATGGGGTTCTTTATTGCAAATCCATTTTTATTATACAATTCTTTAAAAAAACAGTATGTATTATGTGGATAAAAATTTAATTTTAACAAAATCAGATTAAAAAAAAGCAAGAAAGCAGGCAGGTAAGGCAGCTGGGCTCCAGAATAAGATGCAGAGGCAGAGGGTGGGGATGGGCACCTACCAAAGGATTTAGCCACCGCGATGCTCTCCAGGAGACCCATCAGGGGCACCACGGCCAGCCCGGCCCCCATGTCCTGAGAGAGGAGAGAGGGACAGTGAGCAACTACCTGGGGGAGGAGGGGAAGGGTCTGCCCAGGCAGCCACGCAAGCATACTGCAGCCGCATGGCTGTGAGCTCACACATGCAAGGAAGAAGCACCTCCCTATCATATAAGGAGCGAGATGCAGAGCGCAGCAAACTCCTGCTCTGCCAGTGTCTGCATGGGGAGGAGCACCCCTGGGCACCGGGCAGAGAAATAAATGTGGTATCTCTTGAGGTTGTGCCCAATCTGGAACTCTTTCATGCCTGTCCCTGCACCCAGAGCCGACCCTCACTGCAGATCCAGGGGTCCTAGCTGAGCTCAGAGCTCCCCATCACTAAGCACGTAAAATAGGGGTACAGAACTAGGCCCAGAGGCCACTACGGCTCAGCCAAGCTTGCCTGACTCCCCATCACTACTCACCTGTACCATCTTGGTGAAGGAGGCTGTCCCATTGGCAGCGGTCACTGAGAAGGGAGGGGTCTGGATTGGAGGAAGCCCCCTGACTATCTCCCCAGTTAGAACGAAAGGCTGGTATCCGGTCACCTCGAAGGAGTACGCAACCAGGGCAGCAAAGGAGACCACCAGGGCATTGCGAGCTGGGACAGATGGAGGGAGAGACCACTGGTGAGACCTGGCCCCTCTGGGTAACCGGGTAAATGCACCTCAGGAGGAAGAAGACCCCACCCCAGCCACAAGCCCTTACACTCCAGCAGATACACACAACCATGTAGCACCACAGAAAATGCATGACGATGGGACATATGAGCAGTGACACATGGAGCCAGTGTGCATGTCACCTATTGGTGACCAGGGACTGTACAGCCAATGGAACAGCTGGAAAGACACTCTGAGATCAGATGTCCTGGGATAATTCTGCTTTAAAGATAGAGAAACACTGCAGGCTCAGCCTACTGCCAAAACAACTAAAACTAAAAACTATACAAAATATATGGAACAGTGGCATACATGCCTAGTCCCCAAGGTGACCTTCTAGAAATGAAAAGCATGATGTTGAGACTGGGTGGGATTAAAAACAGATTAGATACTGCAGGTGAAAAGACTAGTGAACTTGAAGCTGTAGCAACAGAAGTTATGCAAAATAAAATACCTGGAGAAAACAGAGACTGTACAGAGCATCAGCAGCTGCAGGACGATTTCGGGGAGCCTAGTACAGGTGCATCAGAGTCCAAGTCAAAGTTCATGAAATGGCACGGAGAGACAGTACAAGGATGTGAAGAAATAATGGCCGGGTATTTTTCCAAATGTGATGGAAACTGTAAGCCTACATATCCAAAAAGCCCAAATGAATCCCAAGCACAAGAAACATGAAAAAAAACTTCCCAAGATACATCATAATCAAATTGCCTAAAACCAGTGATAAAGAGAATATCTTAAAAGTAGCTAGGCAAAAAGGTCATAGACAGAGGAACAAGAATCACAGCACACTTCTTGTTATGAGTATGGAAGGAGGAAAGAAAACCTGTCTAGAATCCTGTATCCAGCAAAACTATCCAAAAGTGAAAGCAAATAAAGACTCTTCCAGCTATACAGAAGCTAAAAGGATTCATAGCAGCAGAGCTGCCCTACAAGGAACAGTGAAGGAGGCCCTTCAGGCAGAAGGAAAATGGTGAGAGAGAGAGACCTGGGGCTACAAAGGAATGAGAACCAGAGTGATGATGTGTGTAGATATAGAAGACTTTGGTCTTATATTTTTATCTCTTTAAAAGAAATTGCATGTTTAAAGAGAGACAACACTGATTATTGTGGCATTTACAATAAATGTTGAAGAAATACATGTGACAACAGCAGTACAAAGGCTGGAAAGGGAGAAATGGAAGTATTCTTATCCTGCCATAAGGTTCTTATATCGACATGAAACAGTATCTACTGCAGTGAGATAAGATGTTATAAACCCTAATGCAACCACTAACAAATAAAAACAAAAGGCCTCACACACAGCAGTTATACCCAATAAGACAATAAAGGAAATAAAAAATCATAAAAAACACACAATTCCAAAGAAGGTAGAGAGGGAAAAGGGAACAAAGAACAAATGAGACAAGTAGGCAATAAGGAGCCATGTGGTAGATCTAAAGCCAAACATATCAATAACCATGTTAACCTATTAGCCCCAATTAAAAGTCAGGGATTGGATTTAAAAAGCAAAACCCATGTATAAGCTTCCCACAAAAAACACACTTTAAAGACACAAACAGGTTAAATACATTAAAAGTAAAAGAATAAAAATATATGCTAGTAATAATCAAAAGAAAGCTGGAATAGCTCCATTAATATCAAAGTAAATTTCAGAGCAAAGACTACTACCAGGGATAAAGTGGGTCATTTCAAAAGAAAATTATAACCCTGTATGTGTAGGTACATACAAAGTATGTTCTCTGACCACAATGGAATTAAATTAGAAATCAACAGCGAGATTCTAACTGAGAAATCCCCAAATATTTGGAAACACTATAGTAACTCCTAGTAGCCCATTGTTCGAAGGAGAAATCAAATAAACCACTTCTAAATGATCCATGAGTCAAAAGAAAAGTCAAAATGGAAATCAGAAAGTATATATAATTAAAAGAAGATGAAAACACCACATACCAATATCGTGGGATGCAGCTCACATAGTGCTGAGAGGAAAATTTATAGCACTAACCATCTGTATTAGAATAAGTGAAAGTCTCAAAGCCCTCACCTTCCACCTTAAGAATTTCAAAAGAAAGAAAAAGCAAACCCAAAATAAACAGAAGAAAGGAAATAATTAAGATCAGAGCAGAAATCAATGAACTAGGAAATAAAACAATAGAGAGGTTAATGAAAATCTCAGAAGTTGGGTCAGTGAGAAGATCAATAAAATCAACATGCTTCTAGATCAACTGATCAGGAAGAAAGGCGGATAACCTGGGCGCAAGTCCTCACTTAGCCCCTTCCTAGGTGTGTGGCCATGAGAAGCCTTATTTGGTTTGTCTGTTTTACTTTTCAGAGCCTCATTTTCCTCATTGGCAAAATGGGGAAAATATCACCATCCTCAAGACTGTTAGGAATCAAAAGCAGTAATGATGTGAAGTGTTTTATAAACCATAAATCACCGTCTGTCACATCAGAACTCATTCAACTTCTGCAAGGCTCCACTTTTCCATCTGCAAATGGGGAGAAACGACAACCGTTCTGCCTCACAGGGTTGTCCTGGGGCTCAGAGGAGGTACAAACTGCTAAATAAACACAAGGTACGGCTACAGATCAACCTGTCCTCACACAGCTCTAAGATCACCTTGAAGAACAACTTAACAACAGTGGAGAGCTCAGTAGGTGAGACTGCAGAGAGAGGAGAGAGCAGCCGAGACTCCCACAGGGTTCCTCAGACTTTTGCCTACAGTTCCCCTGGTGAGCATGTCAACATGAAGACCCTGAGTCAGAACTGGGTGGGGCCTGAGAGGCTGCATTTGGGGCACCTCACAGGGCTGTCCAGGCTTCTGGTCTGAGGATGCTGAGTGGCAAGGTTGCAGAGAACAGTGAATTGAGCTGTTTCCACTGAAGACTCAGAAGTTTTGGGGAGCTGACATGCAAGGTCAACTGCCAGGTAGATGGCGAAGCCAGGTACCGTACAGCACTACAAACCAGGGCTCTTCCACCCTACAGAGCTCGCAGCATTGAGTCACAGCTGCAGAACAGGGTCTGGGGGGCAACTCTAGAGACCGGGTCCAGCCTGAGCAGCTAGAAGAGACCCCAGGGCCAAATGTTGCCACCCCGTCCCTCCTACAGCTGAGTGGACTTCACGGCTGCCGAAGAGCAGGCCAAGTGCGGGCTGACTTCCATCTCCCTGCCAGCTCTGAGAAGGCCCAGCAGCACGCACACTTCCCCACTTTCCTGGGCCTGCCTTCCTCTCTGGGTGTCACCTCCTGGCAGCCCACGGGACCTCTGAGGAAAGGGTTCCAGCTCCCTGGAGATGGCCCTGCCACCAGCTGAGGGCCACACGAACCTCCTCCCCTGCAGCCCTTACCTCAGCCTTCCTTCAAGGACCCTTCCGTTAACCGTCACTCAACCCGGTGATTCGGTGCGCACAGCAAAACGTTTACTCCTAGCAGGTGCGCAACTAAAACAACCAGTTGATCTCGGTGGGATTTGTTTTCTCTCCCAGGGGACAGCCAGGGTTCCTCAACCTTGGCACTGCTGACATTTTGGCCGTGGCAGGCTGCGCATTGCAGGACATTGAGTGGCATCCTTGGCCTCTGGATTCCAGTAACAGCCTTGCCCTAGTGTCAACCAAAAATGTCTCCAGACATTGCCAAACATCCCCTAGGGCAAAAAATCATCCCTGGTTGAGAAATCAGTGTTCTTGGCCCAGGCTCCGTGTAAGAACCACCCGGCATGTTTTGAAGATCCCAGGGCCCAAGTCACACCCAGACTGGTGACCTAAGAATTCCCAGAGATGGGACCCAGGGCTCCCGAGGTGCACACAGGATGGCTGTGGAGCTGGTCCTCAGCTACAGCCCTCACCTGTTGTGGCAGTCCAAACCAGCCCAAGGCTGAGCCGCACGCCGGGGGGCATCTCAGGGTGGACTGGAGGCACATGGTCACGCATCAGCTTCAGCGCCAGCAGCAGCGCCATGCAGACCAGCCCCAGCGTGACGTCACCCGCCCTGCAGACAGACGCTGGTCACCGCCCAGTCAGGCCAGGGGACAGTGCCTCTGCTGCTGCTTCTGCTGGTAAGCTTTCTCTTAGGGGCTCTTTCCACTGTTTCCTAAGAAATCTGCATCCCTGTTCTAGTTCAAAGCTTTATAAAAAGCCCAGCAAGTACACAGGCCCGCACAAGCCTGGACGTCGAGGCCCAGATCACAACAGCGGTCTGCAGGGAAGCGCCTCCTTATCTGGGGGCAGAACACAAGGCCAGCAGGCTACCTGGTCTCTCCGATGTTCCGGAAGGTGTAGTACACTTGCAGGAAAAACTGCCTCGGGACGTTCTGCAGCCCCAGGAGGTTCTGTTCCAACAAGGAGGTTCAATCAGCTGTCCTTCCTTGAGTGAGGCCTTGAGCCCTGTCCCCTGCATCTCAGCCCATCCCAGAGTCCCCCGTCACAGGAGGGCCCTTCCTGGGGCACATCCACAGCTTCCCCGCCTCCCCGGGACCACCTGCCCATTCCCACTGCCCAAACGCAGGAGATCAGTTACCCTCCAGGGAAAGCGTTTGCAGTCGATGACATGACCGCAAATTGTTCTCATTTCTGAGGCAAACCAGCCTGGGTGATCTCAAAGCAGCGAGACCCGTTGGACGGAGCCCTATTCAGGGTCCGTGGTCTGGGGCCCTGCCCCTGCCGCAAGGCCCCGCTGCCCCTGCTTCGGCCCCTGGCCTGGGCCAGCCCAAGGACGTGTTCTTTGCTGGGAGGCACCCCCACCCCCACCCAGCACGGCCTCCTGCCGCAGGGAAAAGTCCCGCAGAGCTGAGGAAGAACCGCCTGGGCTTCGGGCCTCCAGATACTGGGGCCGGAGACTCGGGGCGTCAGGGCCTCCCACCACTCTGTACTTTAGCTCTTTACCCCGCTTGAGACCCAGTGGGCAGTGTGGGGGCGGGAAATCGAGGGCCAGACTCCCTCCCTGGGCGGTGAGGCTCCGGGGACCCCAAGGTGCACACAGCCAGACCCAGGAAAGACACAGGTGGGCGGGAGCAAGAGCAGGTCAGGAGGACCCCACCCCGCCTGGGGACTCTCCCACGGCCCTCATGAACTAGTCAAGGTTTTAAAGTCTTGGGCACCCTAGGGTCCCCACGTGCGCAGGCTTAAAGAAGCTATCCTCTATGCTCTAGGGTGGACCATCCTACATGAAAGAACATTTTTGGCACTAAAAATGAAGGGTTTTGTTTCCAGAATAAGGGACGGACCACCCTACAAAAAGGCATTTGCCAAGCTTACTCTGACACAGGGCACACGTGATACACAGATTGGTTTGCCCACACCTTTCCGAGTGGAGAAAACCACAAACCTGCCTCCTGGAGACCTGGGGGTGTTTCACCTAGTACCCAGCGTATAGTGTCCCCCACCGTCCCCTGCCAGCCTGGACCAGAACCTGCTAGTGGGAACCACGCCTTGGAGAGGCCAGGGTGGTGACACCAGGCCACAAGGCAGGGGCCTTGTCTGCCACCAGGGGCCCCACGGCCTCATCTGTACCATCCACCTTGGCTGCATTCTGCACACCCAGCCGAGCCCTCGCCTACTTCATTCCGAGCGCAGCGCTGGGCGGCAGCGAGTGCAGCCCCCCAGGAGTGTAAGCCGTGAAAGAGAGTACAGGAACATCCTTAGCTGACACATGATGGCGGGGTCTAACACTGTCTGCTGATGTTTGAAATAGTAACAAGGCAGCGTGACATTTGAAATATATTAAACAGAAATTTGGGCAAAACACAAAAATGAAATCATCTAGCTACGTTCACACGGGGACGCGTTTGCCTGTCGAAATTCTGGTAGGATACTCTTGAGCTGTGAGGGTCTGCCGGCTGAGTGTGCAGAAGAGGCAGCAGCATGGCACCAGCTGGTGAGGAGAGCCAAGCACACTGGTCTACGGGCTCTGCCCAGAGCAGGGGCTGCCATCACCGGTCCCCTAAATTACCTGGAGCATAACCTCACCGTCACTCAGCATTTACCCAAGGGGGTCATTTTATTAATGCAGACCCATGGGAGCCCCAGGGGCTCCAAGCTGTGGGATAGCAAGACAGCACCTGGGCCCACACATACCTGGGCCCGGCTGCGGCCCTGCTACCCAGCAGGTGCCCCGATGCCCACTGATGGCCTACCTTGATCTGCCCAAAGCCAATGGTGATGGTAGCAGCAGAGGTGAAACCTTTAATGACCGGGCAGGAGATGAAGTCCAGCAGGAACCCTGGCCAGCCAAAGGAAATACCAAGCTGGTCTCAACCCTGCCCAGACCCAGGGGCCATGGGTGGATGTGGGCAAGGAGAGGTGGTACGGGTGGATTTGGGGCTAAGGGACTGGTGGCAGCATGCCTTTATTAGGCTGGTCTGGAGAGCAGGAAAAGAAGGGCTAGGGTCTGAGGCGCTGGGCACTTTTCCTCATGTCCTGGCCCCTAAGCAGAACAGGGTAGGACTGAAGGCTCCCCAACCCCCACACACACACACAGCCCCTGGAAGCAAAGAGGAAATGCTGAGTGCAGGGGCATTGCCCAGGGGGTGGGGGCCTCAGTGCCCCAGGAGCCGCCCCCCAACTCTGCACAGCAGCAGGAAGGCCCGGGAGTCTTACCCAAGTGCAGGAACCCCATGGCCAGCTGGAGGCAGCCTGAGAGGAAGGCCAGAAGCACAGCGTAGGCGGGAGCATGGAAGGTGTAGAAGGAGACGAGCAGGGACATGATGGCCGTGGGGCCCAGAGTCACATCCCGGGAGGTGCCCAGGAAGAAATATACAAAGCACCCCACGAAGGCAGAGTAGAGGCCGTACTGTGGGGGAGAGCACCATGAGCTCCAGGGGGGCACGCGGCATGCCCATGGTGCCCCTGCTGCGACGTCTGAGCACAGGGATGTCTGGTGCCCCCTGCAGACCCTGGGCACACCACCCTAGGCAGGTAGGGCAAATCGCTTCCCTCTATTATCCACAGTTGTGGGCCTGCAACCACCCTGCACCCGGGAGCTCCCAGACGACGCCCAGAGGCCTGGGTGCGTGTGAGAATGTGAGTCTGCGAGCCTTAGGGCTGCCAGGGGTCATCTCACTGGCCTCATGAGGCAATGCAGAACTAGCTGCATGGGTGCCTGCATGTGACACGTGTGACAAGTAAAGTTACAAGGGCGTGTCTGCCCAAAGGCAGTCACGTGCTCCAGACAGAAAGTAAGGCTTCTTGGGTCCCCGGCGCTGGGGCTCTGGGTGTTGTGCTTGCCTGGAGGGGATACTATGCATTCGTACTCTGCTTCCGGGCGGGAGGCCTGGGGTGGGGTCCTGCCCTGTGAAGGGGATGTGGCTGGCAGTGGCGGCAGACATCTCACCTGGGGCGGGAGTCCGGCCACCTCAGCATAGGCCAAGGCCTGCGGAATGACGGTGAGCCCCACCGAGAGGCCAGCGATAAAGTCCATCTTCAGCCACTGCAGGGAGTAGGCAGGTAGCCAGGCCAGGATGGGCAGCCTCCTCCGCAGGGCCGCAGGGGAGCAGCAGCGGGCCTGGGGGCCCGTACTGGTATCGGAGGGCCGAGGCGGACCCAGCGCCTTCGCAGATGAGGGCATGCCTGGGCTGGGCATGGGGGCAACGCAGAGCAGCAGTCACAGTCCGAGATTCGGAGAACCCAGCAACAGGGCGGGGGTCCCGGGGTATGGGGTGCTGGCTTGGGCCAGACGGGTTAAGTGTTCCCCGTCTGCAACCCGCGGCGGCGTCGACCCCCGCCCCCACCTGTGGCATTCGCGTCCCAGAGGAGCCTCGGGGTTCTGGTGGGTTCTGGGAGGCGCCTCCATTAACTAGGGTGCGCAGCAGCCTCCAGGGTCCTGGCGCCCCGTGGGCGCGGAGCCGGCCTGGGCCAGCCCTCACCCCCGGCTCCGCGGGACTGCTCCGAGCAGAACCCGCCCCCGCCCCCGCCGTCCTGCGGGGCCCTGGGGGCTGACGGTGGCTGACGGTCCGCGGCCCGCGGCCCGCTGGTGCCAGCAAGACCGAGAGCCTTGGGACCTGCTGGGGAGGGGTCCCCGGGCCCCGGCCGGCCGCCCCGCGGGCTCACCCTGCGCCGCAGCTCGGGGTCTCCCGACGTCTCCGCAGCCGGGTCCGAAGGAACCGCAGCGGGAGGCGAGCGAAGGGCGGAGCCTCGCGCGCACGTGACTGGGGCGGGGCCGGACTGGGAGCCGCCGCCATCCGCCGCCATGCGCCGCCGGGGTTCGGCCCCCTGGGTGGTGTTGCTCGCCCTGGGGCTCTGCTGCGCGCACCGGGCGCGCTCCCGGAACGTGCTGCTGATCCTCGGTGAGTGCGCCCCGCTCCCCCCGCGTTGCTCCCCCAGCGGCCCGCGCCGACCCGCGTGCCCTGCAGCCCTCCCCACTGCACCCCTGCCATGTCCTCCGGGTCTCTCCTCTCTGCTGCCCCAGCTCTCCGTGGCCGGCTCTTTGGAGAGGGAGGCAGGGGTGACGTCGCCAACCGCGGGGTCTCTAGGGGTCCCCCATCGCTCAGCACCCCACAGGGCCCGGGTCTGATCCTGCACACACACACACCCGCGCCCAGAGCAACCAGGGCGGACCCTGCGGACCCCCCAGCTCGGTAAGCTGGGCGGCTTTCCGGAACTCGGGACCACAGATCCCAGAGGGGCGCCCATGCCCCCAGAGACGCGACTGGGGCGCCCTGGGGCTCTCATCTCTCCAGCGGGGGTAGCCGCCCAAGTTTGCCCTGCTGTCTTCAGACCCGGAGCGCTGTGGCTCAGCTCTCCTCTGGCTGAGGGGCGCAGCGCCACGACCCACCTGCCCTCTCCCCGAACCCTAAGCCCTCCCAGAAATCCCAAGTTCCTCCAACACCTCGCCCTGGGGTTCACGAGACTTCCGCCTTGGGCGACCAGAGCCCATCACAAGGCAACTTGATTCTTTTCCTCTTTTGAGGTCTGGCCCTCTGCCAGACTCACACTTTGTGATTAGCTTTGTGGTCACCAGCGAGGCCCTCCAGCTAATTGTAACATAAACAGCTCTCTACTGAGGGGCTCCTGCCTACTGGTCAACCTCGCCTGCCTGCTCACCTGCCCCACGCACACACGCCCCGAGTCCCATGCCTGCCTGCTCACCGGGTTTTCATGCCTGCCTGGGAGCATTCCCACTCAGGTATCATGCCTGCTGATGTCACACCCCTGGTGTTACGTCCATCTGGGTATCACCATCACCTGGCATCGCTGGCCCAGGGCACCGTGGCAGGACCCCAGGGGTCCCTTCCTCCTGAGCCCAGCCCACCGTGGCCTCTCTCCTGCCTGCCTCAGCGGACGACGGAGGCTTCGAGAGTGGTGCCTACAACAACAGTGCAATCAGCACCCCTCACCTGGACGCCTTGGCCCGCCGCAGCCTGACCTTCCGCAATGCCTTCACCTCCGTCAGCAGCTGCTCCCCCAGCCGAGCCAGCCTCCTCACCGGCCTGCCCCAGGTGAGGGGGGCAAGGGAAGGGCCTGGAGAGGGTGTGCCTGACATCTCTGCCGCAGGGAAGCCCTCCCTGGTCTCCCTTGGGGATTCGCCTGCCTTCCCCCACCCCAGCCGAGTGGTCCAAGTGTGGGCTGGGGGCCCCAAGTACCCGCCTGTGAGCCCTGGCCTCACTGCTCTGTGTGACTGTGAGCAAATCACATGTCTGTGTGTGCCTTCATCTCCTGGCCTGGGAAGTGGGCATGTTATGGGATTGGCCAAGTTAATACTTTATAGGTAAAGCACACAGCAAGGTGCTTACCGCCTGTGACGTTGTCCCAGGAGCTCTCCTGAGGGTAATCGCTGCTGTTTAAGGCACTCTCCTTGTTTTCATTGTGCTAAGACATGCATAACATAACGTTCACCATTTTCACCATTTTAAAGAGTGTGCATCTCAGTGCTACCAGATGCGTTAACATTGCGCACCTGTCACCTTCCATCTCCAAAACTTTTTCATCTTCGCAAACCAAACAGTGTGCCCATCAAACACTAGCACTCTAGCCCCCCAGCCCCTGGCAACCTCCGTCTGCTATCTCTATGATATGGCTGCTCTGGGTACCTCGCATAAGTACTTGTCCTTTTGTGCCTGGCTTATTTCACTGAGCACGTGTCCTTAAGGATCAACTGTGTCGCCGCATACGGCAGCACGTGCTTCCTTTTCGATGCTGAGTCGTATGCCATTGTATAGATAGAGCCCGTTTGACCTGTGGCCATCTGCCGGTGGACACTGGGTTGCATCTAGACTTGCCTATTGTGAATCATGCTGCTACAGACGTGGGTATACAGGGCATCTGCTGCCCTCACCTTATGGGGAGGTGCTCTGCTCTGGGGCCCCCATCTGAGGGACTGAGCCGAACGAAGGCCGACAGGGAGTTTGACCTGTGCACATCTCCTGCGGGAATAGAAAGCTTTTCCTGCTGTTTTCTGATTGGAGTCCAGCATGTATGGTGATTTCTTTTACACTATAAAAAGGCCTAGTTAGTGAAGAGATGCCAACTGCTAACTTTTCCCCCATGACGTGTGCTCTTAATAGAAAGATTGGAAAGTGCAGACAGGCAACAAGGGAAGGAAACCCCCCGATTTTGGCGTGCGCCTCCCAGTTCCATACTACCTGCTGCTGTCCTCGGGAGGGACCCGTGGGCCTGTCTCGGTCTGGCAGGGAGGGAGAGGCGGAGAAAACCCCCCTGGGTGCTGGCCACCTGAGTCTGAATCAGGGACCTAAGAACAGTGGGGATGAATGGGAGCAGGCAGGGCGGGACCCCGGCCACTGGGCTCACAGTGTTTCCGCTCCAGCATCAGAACGGCATGTACGGCCTGCACCAGGACATCCACCACTTCAGCTCCTTCGACAGGGTGCAGAGCCTACCACTGCTGCTGGGCCGCGCCGGCATCCACACAGGTAGAGGCTGCGTGCCACAACCGGGAGGGGCGGGGCCTTGTGCCGAGCCACCCTCAGCCCTGTGGCTGTTCTGAGCACTTGTCCCCAAGGACCTGGGCCTCCTGCCTGGGCTGAGGGTCCATGAGAACAAGGCCCTGGGTGCCCTGGGAGAGGCATGGGGTGGAGAAGGGAGCAGAGAGGAGTGGGAGACAGAGGGGCTGTACGCAAGACCATCTCCCCGCCTCCAGGCATCATTGGGAAGAAGCACGTGGGGCCGGAAACGGTGTACCCGTTCGACTTTGCATACACGGAAGAGAACGGCTCTGTCCTCCAGGTGGGGCGGAACATCACTAGAATTAAGCTGCTGGTCCGGAAATTCCTGCAGGCTCTGGATGACAGGTGCGGGGAGGCCCCGTCCCCTACCTCCCTAATGCTGCCAGGCCTCTGGGCAGTGCACACACGATGCACAGCCTAGAGACTAGCTGGGATTCTTAGAGTCCCCAGCAGCAGAGTCGGGGTGGGGGAGAATGCCAGATACTGAGGTTAATCAGTGGTCAGAGCAGGAGGGCACATGGAGAAACTGAGGCAGTGAAGCTAATGCGGAGGCTTCAGTTCTAGGGGAACAGGCAGAGCTGAGTGGGGAGTTTCCTCCTACAGAATGGGGCTTCCTGGGTAGGAAGCTGGGTGGTGTGCCGACTGCTGAGCTCAGCGCCCCTTCCCCAACCTCCCCTGCAGGCCCTTCTTCCTCTATGTCGCCTTCCATGACCCCCATCGCTGCGGGCACTCCCAGCCCCAGTATGGGACCTTCTGTGAGAAGTTTGGCAACGGGGAGAGTGGCATGGGGTGGATCCCAGACTGGACCCCCAAGACCTATGACCCTCAGGATGTGCTGGTAGGAGGGCCCCTCACCATGTCTCCAAGATGCCTGCCTACCCTTCCTCCACTTCAGTCTGGGGGCCAGGCCCTCCTGGGGACTCACAGCCCTGCTTCCGGATGTGTGACCTGAGCGTGAAAGGAGACCCTCTGGCTCTTGGGGCCCAGGTCCCTGTCTGTGAGGCTGGCAGAGAGAGTGTAAATGCACAGAGGGATGTACACAGAAACATGCAGGTGGCTTCTGGCTAATCCAGTCACCGGAAGGAAGATGATTTCAGGTCCTGGGAGAAAGGCTTACCTCCATCTCCTACCCTAGTCCAGGGGCCCTCTGCCTTGGCCTGTCCTCCACATCTGCTACCCTAGTCCAGGGGCCCTCTGCCTCGGCCTGTCCTCCGACCTATCTGCTCTGACCTTGCCTTCCCACCCACCTGTCCCCAGGTGCCTTACTTTGTCCCTGACACCCCGGCAGCCCGAGCTGACCTGGCCGCTCAGTATACCACCATCAGCCGCATGGACCAAGGTGGGTTCACGTTGTCCAAGTGGTGGGATGGGCCACGGCTTGGGCCCCCATCCCCGAAAGCCTGAAGTTGCGGTGCGGGCAGGGCTGTGCTCCCTCGGAGGCTCTAGTGCAGAGTCCTTCCTGCCTCCTGGGGGCCAGGCCCCCCTGGTGAGGACACGTGTCATGGGATTCAGGGTTCACCTGGGTATTTCAAGATGACTGCATCTTGAGAGCCCTGATTATTAAATCTGTAAAGATCCAGTTCCCAGGTTCTGGGTGGACATGCCTTATGGGGGGGCCACCATTCAGTGTGCTGTAGGAGGTGGGTGCCTTTATAATTTTCCTGTTGATGCCACTTGTTCGTGGTGATCTGGGAAGAGGCTGGGTATAGAGGCAATCCTGTCTCTGGCCCCCACCCAAGACTCTCTGTTAGCTCCATGGGGCAGACATGAGGTTCCACCAAACACAGAAACCAGCATATGGCTGGTGGCAGCTGCACAGGGGTACCATGGAAGTGCCGAGACATGGCCAGTGTCCCCAGTGGGAAGGCAAAGGCCTTGGCCATGCAGGCCCTGCCTCAGGATGGGGTGCTTGGCAGTGTTGGGTGAGAGGCCTGGGCTGGTGGAGGGGACAGCAGAGGTGATCTGAGGACATGACCGGCCCAGTGGCCAGGTGAGTTCACGCACATTCTTGTGCCTCCGTGGCTGAGGCTGAGCTCTGCTCTTCCCCTCTGCACCCTGCAGGCATTGGACTTGTGCTCCAGGAGCTGCGTGGAGCAGGTGTCCTGAACGACACCCTGGTGATCTTCACATCAGACAATGGGATCCCCTTCCCCAGTGGCAGGACCAACCTGTACTGGCCGGGCACCGCCGAGCCCTTGCTGGTGTCGTCCCCGGAGCACCCGCAGCGCCAGGGCCAGGTCAGCGAGGCCTCCGTGAGCCTCCTAGGTATGCCTCTGGTGCTTACTGTAGAGGGGCACAGGCAAACGCAGCTACGCCAGACAGGGCCGCACCTACTGCATCACGTGGGTAAGGGATGGCCACCCTATCTGCAAATGCAGGAACCAGCACTGAGGTAAGGTGCCCAGGGTCACATGGCTTATCAGCTCCAAGCCAGGATTCTAGGCCGGGTCTTGCTGCCTTCAGTACTTTCCTACCAGCCTACTGGTGAGAGCCCATCACCTGGACTGCTTTTCACCATCCAGATTGCAGGCTGCACCCCCAGGGTGCCTGGCTCAGTAGATCTGGGGGTGGGGCCTGAAAATTTGCATTTCTGACAAGTGCCCAGGTGCTGCCGCAGGTGCCAGGGAACCCCACTTTCAGCACACTGGGGCTCCTGCAGACTGGGACCCATCTCTCCCTTCGGCCCCAAAACATACGTCGAGCAGACCTGTGGCCATAGCACAGAAGAGGAATAATGAGCTTCCTCCCTGGTCCAAGGAATCTAGAAGAATGCTGACGGCTGCCACGTTGGGGCCTTGTTACACCAACAGAGGCAGCGTGGCCCAGAGGGAGGGGCTGCATGCCAGGGGTCGGGCGCATGCAGCTCCCTGTGGGTGTCATGTCTCGTGCTGGTGGCCCACCAGCTTCCCAGAGTAGCTCGACCTCAGCCCTTCTGGGATGGGGGGCTGGCGTCCTGGGGTACCCACCGTGCTAAGATGCCACCTCCCTTCCAGATCTCACGCCCACCATCTTGGATTGGTTCTCCATCCCCTACCCCAGCTACACTATCTTTGGCTCGAAGACCGTCGAGCTCACTGGCCGGTCCCTCCTGCCGGCACTGGAAGCAGAGCCCCTCTGGACCACCGTCTTTGGCAGCCAGAGCCACCACGAGGTCACCATGGCTTATCCCATGCGCTCAGTGTACCACCAGGGCTTCCGCCTCGTGCACAACCTGAGCTTCAGGATGCCCTTCCCTATCGACCAGGACTTCTATGTATCACCAACCTTTCAGGACCTCCTGAATCGCACTGTGGCCGGCCAGCCCACCGGCTGGTACAAGGACCTCCATCACTACTACTACCGGGAGCGCTGGGAGCTCTATGACAGGGGCCAGGACCCGTGGGAGACCCGGAACCTGGCCACTGACCCGCGCTACACACAGGTGCTGCAACTGCTTCAGGCCCGGCTGGCCAAGTGGCAGTGGGAGACACAGGACCCCTGGGTGTGTGCTCCCGATGGCGTCCTGGAGGAGAAGCCCTCCCCAAAGTGCTGGCCGCTGCACAATGAGCTGTGAGGCCCGCTGGACATGTGCCCCTCCCCAGACCTAGGCCCTGACTCCCAGCCGTTTCAGCTGACGGTGAAGGAGGAGACAGCCCACAGCCCCTGCCTCTGCATCCCGCCTGAGGTGGGCTCTCCCGGAGGGGTGAGCAGGACATGTGTCTTGGCCCTTCCCCTGTGTTTGGGGACACTGCTGACCTTGTGTCTGAGCCACGTCCCAGCACGGGAGCTGTGGGAGACCCTGGGACGGGGTGGGTTCCCAGTGCACGCCAGGTGAGGATGGTGTAGACAGGGGGTCTTGCTTTCTGAGTTGAGTTGGGGACCTGTGGTTGGAAGGGGCTGGGACCCAGGGCTTGAGACCCTCTTCGTTCTTTGGAACCCACAGTGGTTCCTGGGCCTTCACCCGAGAGGAGATGAGATTTCCGTGGGCCAAGTGGGTGGCGGGGAGCGGGTCCAGACCTCACTGTCCGTGGGAGCATGGTGTCCAGCTTAATCCACTGCTGGTCTTGAGGAAACCTTTGCACCATCCCAGGCCTGTTTTGCTTCCTTTGCTTTGCCCCATGGGGGTCCGGCTCCCGACCCCCAGGCTGTGTTTCCACTAGGCCACTGGATCATGGCAGGCCCCCTTCATCCTCTGGTCTGTATGGGCAGAACTCACCCTTCTGTGTGAACGTTCAGGGGTGAGGATCTCCCATCCTCTGGCCTGGGTTAGTTCTGTTTGGCTGAACGCTGGTGTCTGTGGCACAGACCTTGCTTGTAGAATCCTCCAGAACTGCCCCCGTCTGCCTGCCACAGAGCAGAAGCTCTGCCTAGGGAAACCAGGGAGGGGGGCTTTCTCCCTCGAATGGCTGGGCAACACCACCCTTCCCTCTCCCATCATCTCCTCCTGGGGGCATGGGGAGAGAGCCATAGGCCAGAGCTCCGTAAAAGCCTTCTTATTTTATTTTATTATTATTATTTTTTTTTACAATTTATTTTATTTTAGTATCATTAACCTACAATTACATGAGCAATATTGTGATGATTAAACTACCCCCTTCATCAGGTCCCCCCCACCAACCCTATTACAGTCACTGTCCATCCGTGTAGTGAGATG
>JAQQAC010006923.1:41022741-41061216 GCA_029783875.1 Phataginus tricuspis | reverse complement strand
CAGTAGTCCAGTTTCATTCTCTTACAGGTAGCTGTCCAGTTTTTCCAACACCAGCTGCTGAAGAGGCTGTCCTCTCCCCATTGTATATCCAGGGAAAAGCCTTTTTATTTTAGTGAAATATATTTATGGTAACACTAACCAGAATTCTAGAGCAGCCTCCAGGGGCACTGCTGTCAGGACACCCTCTTGGGCCCCTGGGCCGGGCGTGGTGGCCGTCGGGCGCAGACCACTGAAGATACTGTTCAGTCGCTGGGAAACTACAGACTGGTTCGCATGCCAGTCCCTGTAAAGTAGAGTTACTGAGGTATCACTCAGCCATCAGCAGCTGAGAGAGGCTGCCCAGTGTCCCATTGTGAGTGGGCTTGTACCTCTGCCGGAGGCAGGGTGACACCAACCTTGGGGGCACTAGGGCCACCAGCCTGTGGCCTCAGTGGGTTTGCAAGGAGCCCTTTGACACTGAAATGTGAAAGTGAAGTGCAGTGACTCAGGTCAGACAGGCAGACAGCCGGAGACACGGGCCCTCCTGGGCTCTGGGAGGGCGCAAGAGATGCCCCCATCGGGGAGACCATGCGAAATGTGAAATCTTGGTGAGAGGCAGAGATGGTTTACATAGAAAAATGAGCAGATGGTTCAAAAGCCCATTTATGGCCTGCCCAGGGTGAGAGGGTGAGAGAGCTGGGCTTGCGTAGCGAGCTCCCACAAAGCCGTGCTGTCCAGGCCCATGACTGCGTTAACGGGTGCGGAGATCCCCTCAGCCCTGGAAGGGAGGTGCCGGGGGTGGTTAGCAGGGGCTCTGCTCTTTCCACACCACCTTCTGCTCGTCCGCAGTGGCCACGTGGACACAGCCAAGCAGGGCGTCGAGGTCACTCCAGCTGTCAGGTGCCAGGCAGCGGGAGAGACAGGGCACTTTGTCCGGCTCGCCCTCCTCCGGCCTGGCCGCCTCCAGGAGCTGCTCCTCCGAGGTGCCGAGCCGCTGCAGGGCCTTCCTGCGCGGGCCGGAGAAGAGGACAGGCTTCAGGTGAGCAAGCACTGGCTGCCCCGCAGAGCCCAGGACTCTGGCCACGGGTCCAGAACGCCAGGGGGCTGGCTGCCCAGGCTGAAGCTTGAGTGCTCCCAGGGGACTGAGGGCTTTACAAGGAAGACAACGTGGGCCCTGGATGACGTCATACCGATGGGGATGGGGGTCTAGTTGACACCCTCAGTTGTAAATTATAAAAGGGGCAGCAGGAGATCCCCACTAAACACTGTTTCTTAGCATCTGTCCTCACCTAGCACGGGTGGCTCTGACTGCGTGTGCCCCAGTAAACGTGGCCTTACTCAAGTTAAAGCGGGTTCTAGGTTTTTGCCTAACTGTCCTCCAGGCTGCTCCTGGGTGGGGCAGCAGGACCTTTGTCCCAGAAGTTGGGGAACTGCCCGGTGACACTCCAGGGATGAGGCTCTGAGCCTGGGGCCAGTTCACACCCCACTGGAAGCCCCTGGGGGCACCCCTACCTGAGTTTCTTTGCTGCCTTCTCGTTGGTGGAGACGTGGAGGACGGTGGGGAGGATCTCCATCCTGTGCAGGATGTGGATGCTGTGCGGCCGGACGTCCAGGAGGGCGGGGGCGTTCTGGAGGGGGCAGGGCAGGGAGGCAGGGTCTTCAGCCTGGGCAAGTGGGGAGCCCACGTGCAGCCCGGAATGGGACAAGGAGGGCTGCAGTTCGTAGTGGAGGAGTGTTGAGGGGTGTCTGTTGGGAGCCTTGCAGGTTAGCAGCAAGTGTCCTGATTTCAAGGTCAGCCCTTCCTGCCTCACGCTAGCGCCCTCCTTTGGAAATGCAGTTCCCAAGTCCTCCGCATGGCGGCCAACCCCACCCCTTACCTTGTCTATGAGGGACCCCACGGCTCGGCGGGTCAACCAGGAGCGGCCACCAGAGGCCTCCTCCTCCTGGATGATGTCCCCTTTCTCCCTGGAGACATTGTACGCCTCTTGGCTCGAGTGTCTGAAGGTGACAGTGAACAGGGACGTCACCTAGTTGCGTTGGGTCCTGAGGGATCCCCAAGCTACCCCCACTCCCCTGCATCACGGGCTCGGCCCAGCTCTGGGGCGGCTCTTCTAGGGTGTCCTCTTCATACACCTGACCCTGTTCCTCCCTGTCCTAAGAGTCTGTCCTGCACATTAACCTTACACCCCTGGACAGCAGGGGCTCAGTCAATGCCTGGATGAGGGTGGGTGGGAGGGAGAAAGGACGTGCATGAACGAACCCCTCCCCATAACTTCCCCAAGCCTCAGACAAGAGCAACTTCTTAAACCTGGAAGTCCCTTAGATCCTTGCGATCTGTGGTTCCCAAGCTCAATTTGCTCCAAAGAACACCTGGTACTGCCTGGTGGCTGTGGCACCTCGGGGGTAGGGGTGCTCCAGGCATGGAGTGGGTTGAGCCCAGGGATGCCACGCACATCTGACAATGCACAGAACAGCCTGCACAACAGAGAGTGGCCCAGCCCCACTGGACGTCACAGTGCCAAGGCCGGGAGCCCTTGCCCTACGTGAAGCTGTTAATCACGTCCCCACCTTGCTGTTCTTCCTACAGTTTCTCAGGCTGACCACCCCCCTTCCAAGGCAGAACCCCAGCTTCCAGTAGCCCCACTATCGTCTCCCTCCTCTCCCCGTGCTGCCTGGCTGCCACCACCTGGGCTCCAAGGGCTCTGGCGGCCTTCAGCTCACCTGAGCCAAGCCCTTTGCAATCGGTCTTCTGGTCTCCTTTCAGAATGGCGCTCAAGGACCAAGCCTGACCTCCGCCTTGCCTGAAAAACCCTCACTGACTCCATGCCCGATACATAAACTTGCATGCCCCCAGCGTGACTGGGCACCCCCCGGAAGGGGCCCGGGCCTGCTGGCCATCCAGCCTTTGTGCGTCCTGCCCCCACGGCCTGGACTGCCTAGTTCTGTCTTGGACTCCTGCCTGCCTGCCTGTCAGATCCCAGCTCCCACGCTCTCCCCTCTCCAAAGAACCCATCCCTCCTCTCTGGGCACTTGTGCAGCGCACACTTGTCAGCCTGCCACGGCTTTACACACCCGGCTCTGGAGAAGTAGGCTGGGCGGGCCCCGCCCCCCCATCTCTGGCCCCTACACAGAGCCTGGCACACAGGTGCTCGTTAGAGGAACTGCCCAGAAATACTTGCTTCCCTCTGGTCCCTCCGAACTCCAAGCAGGTAGGACAGAGCCCTACTTACCCTCAGGCCGCCACCCAGTTCCTCCACAGCATCACATAGTGATGGGCGGGTGCCCACGAGTGCCCGCAAACACCTCACTCCTGTCTCCAACCTCAGAACCACCTTCCCTGCTGCACAGGCACTCAGACCCTGTCCAATGGGACTGAGGGTCCCGCCCAGCCCGTTCGTCTCCATGATCGTCTGCGGACTGACTTTGGTAGGTGGGTGGGTGCAGCCCTGTGGGTCTGCCCCGGTCAATACAGCCAACTTGCCAGCAGTAGCTGCATGGGATAAATAGGGCTCCCCAAATTCATGTCCACCTGGAACCTCAGAATGCAAATAGTGTCTTTGCAGATGTGACTAGGTGTCATGAGGGCGTACTGCAGCAGGGTGGCCCTAAGTCCAATGGCCGGTCCTTCTAGAAGTCCATGTGAGGAGGACCCAGACAGGAAGGACGCAGCCACAGGCCAAGGAACACCAGGACTGCAGGCAGTGCCAGCGCCGGGAGAGGTAGGAAAGGGCTCTCCCTTAGAGCCTCTGGACAGAGTACAGCCGGCAGACACCCGGACCTCAGACCTCTGGCCTCCACACGGGGAGAGAGCAAATCTCTGCCATCCTGAGCCCCCAGTTTGGGGTGATTTGTCACACAGCCCCAGGACATACCCGCACACAACCACCTGCGTGCTGTTCTCTCCGCCCAAGCTTTACACCGCCACCTGCAGGGAGGTGAGAACATACCTGCTGGACACTTAAACCCATGGAGGAGGCAGGGCTTCTCGCTCAGGATCTTCCCAACCAGCCTAGGCATGAGGAGCACGGGCCGGGGCCGGCTGGGCCTGTGCGGGTGCACCAGGGTGCAGGGCAGCAGGGTGTAGCAGCTCTCGGCCCAGAAGCACAGGGTGAGGGGCTCGCAGAGAGAGGAGCCTTGAATGCCCAGGGCTGGGCTGCCACAGCCCCATCTGCCAGCTTAGTGGGCTGCTGAGTAGCTCCCCCTGCCCCGGGGACCATGCCAGTCTGTGCAGCAGCCGGGGCTGTCCATGCAGTTGTACCAATGACTTCAGACTGTTTGGGGCCGATTGCACAGGCAGCAGTAGGGGTTGAAAGGAAATGAAAGATGTGTGTGTCAAATGCTCCCAGAAAGGCCTGCAGACGTCAGCCATGATGCTCCAGCAGGTTCTGGCCTAAACGGGGGCTTCCCGGACCCAGCTGACCAAGCAGCAGCTCCCCAAGGCGCTCACTGCACCAGCTCCGCCTCTCACCTTCTGGCCTGCCGGGGCCCCACCGGCCCCCATCAGAGGACGAGCACAGGGGGCTGGCCTTGCTCCTGTTCACGCTGACGATGCGCACCAGTTTGTGGAGCCCCCCAGAAGCCTGTTGGAGGGGCAGAGGGGATATGGGGAGGTCGGTCCAACCTCACACAGGCACCTGCCCACCTGGGCCTTCAGGCCAGGCCCCGATGAAGGGAGGTAGTGGAGGGCAGTCGGGTAGAGCCCTCGAGCAGGGTGTCTGTTGAGGGTGGGCTGTGAGTGGCAGGAAGGAAGGGTGGGGCTCCCCGTAGCCCGGGCCGCTGCGGTCCAGAGAGGCTGCCGGCACCCTGCTCGGGGACAGCCGAGCGTCCTGTGTCGGGGAACCTCAGAGGGAGGAAAGATGGGGAGCACACGGGCAAGCAAACGGGGTGGGAGGTATTGGTCACACATGTGACGTATTTGCACACTTAGAGCAGCTGCAGGCTGGGTTCTGTATACAGACCCAGGTGAGGGGGCCACGGGGGAGAGCCCTGCAGGTCAGGCCCCTCAGCAACACCCCCTTCCGTGCCTGCCCCCTTCTAGCCCACCCCAGCTGGGGCTAGGATCCTCCCAGGATGGTGTGAGCTGGGGGAGAGGGCGAGGCCCCCCTGGGTGGGACCACCTCCAGGGTCTGGGCCTTGCGGGTGATGGTGCTCTGCTGAGCCGTGTCCTGGCCGACGCTGAAGAGCAGCTGCTGAGCCCTGGGAGAAGGACAGCCCAGCGCCACTGCTAGGAGGGCCGGCAGGAGAAGCGGGTCCCCGCCAGTGCTCTGGGACGCCCCATGGCCCCAGGCGGTGCTTCCCCACCCAGGGGGCCACAAGTCCCCCAGGGCTTTTAAAAAACTGCTGAGCTTCAGCGCCCCCCTGAGGATGCCAGTCGGATTGTTCTGCGGGGGGACCCAGGTGATTCCGTGGGAGCCCTGGTCGGGGCCTCCACTCCAGAACCCCCTAACCCCCGTGTGGTCTCGGGCTTTAGCCTGGCATCGCTGAGAAATGCAGACTCTCAGGCCTCTCCCTGCACCTCTGAGCCTGCTCTCCAGGTGACCCAGATTTGCAGCGAGCCTAGCGGGGTGCCCCAGAGACACCCATGCCGTGTGCACTATGGCTGATTTGGAACATGGTTCTCAGCAGGGGTGATGCTGCTTGTAGGGAGGGTTAACCGCGGTCTCAGGAACTGAGGGGTTCCCTGAGGCGTGGGACTTTCTGTGCTGAAGAGACAATCCTGGACACACCAGGATGACTGGTCCCCCTGCCCCCAGGGGGCACTTGGCAATGTGTGGAGACATTTTTGGCTGTCCGAGCGAGGGAGCAGGGGGACTACTGGCATCCAGCGGGTGCCCAGGACAAAGCGTGCCGGCCCCACGTGCCAGCAGTACTGAGGCTGAGAATCTCTGGTCCTGAATGCTTTAGGGTGCTGAGTCCCCTTCCTTCCCCACAAAGGAACCCGTCTAAGGAGTGACGTGGTGGGTGGCATGTTGGGGCATCTCATCACCCCCACCCTCTACTCCTGGGCAGGGGGGAAAGCCTCCAGAAGACCGTCTTCCTCCTGGGCGGGCCAGACGACACCCTCCACAGCTCCCTGGCCTCCTGGGGAGGTGTCAGGGCCCAGGACAGCTGCTCACTGTGGGTAGCTGGGGATGGTGCCATGCTGGGAGCCCTGGGTGCTGTACGGGCTGATGCGGCGTGCATGCCAGGAGCTGCGGCCCTGGAACACGGTGTCGGTGACGTGCAGGGTGTCGTTGCAGTGTGCCTGCAGCTCCCCCTCTGCCTGCCCCTCCCCCTCTGCCCGCCCCTCCCCCTCTGCCCGCCCCTCCCCCTCCGCCCGCCGCTCCCCCTCCGCCCGCCCCTCCCCCTCTGCCTGCCCCTCCATGGCCAGGTTGACCCGATGTAGAAGGAGTCCCCTGAGGTGGCCACTTTGGCCTCCAAGTCCTGGACTAGCTTCTTCTAGCCTGATCAAGGAGAAAATGAGGACAGGAAGCCGGGAGCCAGGATCCCACATTAGGAAGGTTCCAGAATGTGGAAGTGGGAGAGAACGACGCTCCCCCAAAGTCTCGGGTGCCATTCTGGTCTGGTGTCAGTGGGTGGGAAGTCCCCGGAGGCCCCTGGGGCCTCTGCAGGTGCAGCCTGGCTCAGCGGTGGGCCATCAGGCATTGGCACCCAAGGGCTCACAGAGGTGGGACCGGGTGGCTGAGCAAGTCTCAAGAGGCAGCCTCACGGGAGTGGGTGGGAGCGGGGTGTGTGCCTTCCGTGTTGCCCTTCACAGACAAGCAGCAGAAGCCCTTCGCCCTCCGGAGAAGCCCACAGCCTGCTCCAGGGTGGTGCCCTCCAGGACGGCCACAGTCCACCTGGCAAATCACAAGGGCCGGCTCTTTGGGCAGGATCTGTGGCCACAGTCTGAGCACAGGCTACCCTACCACAGGCCCTGCCTGCCCCCCAAGGACCCCACAGCCCAGGAGAGCCTTGTCGTGGCCGAGTTGGGACAGCTGGAAAGAGCTCCTTCAAGCCACGTACACTCCCATTCGAGAGTCAAGTGCAGTCATCCCCCGACATGCCCTGTACCAAGACTTCTGTGAAGACTGAGTTTCTGCTCTTCAAGATGGACCTCCATTCAGGAGCATTCTGCATTAGGGGCTCCCAGCTGGGACCTATTGACATTTGGGGCTGGGTCACTGTGTACTTTAGGGAGTGGGCTGTCCTGAGCCCTGCAGGATGTCGCAGAGCATCTCTGGCCTCCAAGCACTAGGGGCCACGGCAACTCCACCCTGCTGTCTCCCTAGCCGCGGGGGCCCCCAAGCAGGGCTCTCACAGGTTCTGTGTTACTTCCCTGTATTGTAAGTTTAGGAGAGTAGATATTTCTATAATGAGAAAAAAGTGAATATATGTTTTCAACACTGCTAGAACTGAATCGGCCCCATTCAGGTGTCTGGACTGCCCCCACCAAATACCCTAAGGGGGTGCTTTTGCTTTAGCTACAATGTAAGCCTATGACGGAGACTCTCCAGAGGACGGCCAGGAACGTAAGGAAGGGCTTTGCGTTGTGTGGAGTGGATAAGAAACTTCCTTCACAAACACTGAGACACGTGAACCGGGCTTAGCACGTGGATGGTGAGGGAGAAGCCCTGGGGGCTGGGGGGCTCCTGAACAGGGGCACAGGCCCCCTCCCGGCACTTGCCTCATGCCCTGCACCCGCCTTTCCCCAGTCTCCTCCTGGGAGAAAGGCCAGCCTCAAGAATGCGGTGACTACTGTTTTGTGAATTTCTTGCTGTTTTTAAAAAGCTCGAAGTGTATTCGTTCTGTTTAGGCGACATCAAAGTCACCTCCTTGTGCATGTGTTCAACTAATAATAATTAGATAAATGCACATTCATGTTTCTTACAAGTTAATATTTTACAATAAGAAAAATAATTTTAAATGCCCCCAATGGTTAAAATGGCAAATTTTATGGAATGTGTATTGTGCTACCCACACACAAAGTGACAATCATCACACTAAAGAAGAAAAAAGCCTCCCCCACCCCCACCCCCTCATCAGAACAGGCCTGTGGCTGATCTGAAGGCCCCAGGCCAGCACCGCAGCATCCCTAAGCCTTCCCAGATGGCGGTCAGCTGGAGGCCCACCTACCGGAGATCCAGAAGTCAGGGTGGGAGATGGGGCAGGGCCTCAGGGGGTCAGTGTGCCCTCTGCTCCGAGCAGCTGCAGTGTCTGCTCTACACCCAGGAGGGAGCGAAGCTTCTCTAGTAATACATCCTTGTCCAGCTGGAGCCCTGGCTGCCTGGGTTACCTGCTCCTCTGGCGACCCCACCCCGAGAGGATCCTGGGGCCGGCACTGCACTCACCATCACAGTCCGGGTGCCTGGGCGCAAGGCCATCTCGTTTGCTGCTAAGCCTGGGGTGACGCGGTGAATGAAGATGCCCGTGAGGTTTCCGCCGATGACACTTATCTGCTCCAGCAGTGCGTCCCCCTGGAAGGCCAGCACCACCACCTGGCTCCGGATCTTGCGGGCCGGCCTCCTCCGCACCGGGACGCTGCGGCAGGAAGGGAGGTGACGGAGCCCAAAGCCACCTGCAGCAGCAGGTCAGGCAGGGCCTGCTCCGTGTGGCCCAGCGTTTTGGGATTCTTCTTCCCCTGACATAACCCCATCCTAGGAAAGGCTATACCCTCCCAACAGTGTCACTCCAAATGCCATCCTGTCTGCCCTGCCACCTGCTGGCCCTGGCCCAGCCCTGCCTGCCGCTCACCTGGTCGACAAGGTGAGGCCCCCGGAGGATGGCTGCAGGCGGCTCTCAGACTCAGGAAGATTTAGGTGGGAGCCGAGGGTTCAGACGCCAAGCCAGGTAGCCGCCAAGACCGCCCTGTGCCCCTCTGACAGAGCTTCAGCTCACCCTCATCCCACACTCAGCCTCAGGCTCCCCCTAGCCGTTCTGTGTACTTTGCTGAGGCTGAACCTTCTCTGCCTCCTCCCTTCCTTGATACTCAGAACCTTGGATCATCCCCAAATAGGAGTAGCTGGTGGAAGGCTGCAGTTACCAGGGTGTGGCTTACATCATGTCCTTTTGTGGTGTTTGAATGAGTTTCCAACATTTTACAGGACAGGGAAGCTAGAGTCTGGATTTCTGGCTTCACTTGAAAAATCAAATCGGATGTAACTGGGGGGCCTGCATTTCTGTTTCTACGTGGACCTGCATTTGTGCACGACCCCCATTTCTGCATGGACCCCCATTTCTGCAAAGACCCCCATTTCTGCAAGGACCCCCATTTCTGCAAGGACCTGCATTTCTGCAAGGACCCACATTTTTGCATAGGCCCCTATTTCTGATTGGCAGCAGTCACAGGCACGGCAGTTGGCCTCTTGCTCATCCTGGGCCGTGCTGCTGCCCAGCTGGCAGTGGCAGGCCTTAGAGTCGACAGTCCTAGGACTAGATGTCTTCAGTCCTTCTCACTGGTGGACTGCCCACGGGAACCAGAGAGCCAGCGGAGGGTCAACAGTTGCCTGCTACGGGCAGCCTGTGCCTAGCTCACAGCAAATCTATTCAAAGCCAAATGAAGTTAGATCCCTAATGTAACTGAGGTCATTTCCACTGGCAGCGTATGAAGAGGGCGTCACACAGAATCATGACAGAAGGAAAGCAGCCCTCCCTGCTCAGGATCCAGATCCAGGGAGGGTGCACCTTGGGAGTGCCCTCTCAGTGGATCTCTCACTATTATAAATAAAGACACCATCGATCCCTCAAGGGGCAAGGTTTCCGGGTGCCTGACCATAGAAAGCCTTGTGCCACCCCACCCTAAGGTGCCTCTGTGAGGAACAGCATGGGGTGCGTGCCCCCCACCCCGTGGCTATGGGGTGAATTCCAGATGGGGTGCTAAGCACCTACTGTGTGCCAGGCCCAGGCTGGGCAGAGGCACAGGGTGGACAAGGTGAGGAGGCCGTGAGCAGCTCACGGGCCGACACCCAGGAGGAGAGATGCTGCAGGCAGGCGCCTCGGCCAGGAGCAACAGGGACATGAGCCAAGTGTCTCCAGACATCACGAAGGCCCACGGGTCACGGATGGGGGCAGGGGGGGACAGGGCGAGGACGTGTGTGCCTACCCTGTGCCTGGATAGCTCACCCGCCTCCCGGGCCGTGCCTGTCCTCGCTTCCCCTCCCAGTTCTGCTGGCCCCGCTCAGCCCAGGGGAGGTGGTGGCTGCAGAGGTTCACGGTGGGGGGCATTCACCTGCTTTGTCTACCGTCTCATAATCCAGGTCTTCATCGCCCGTCCGGGCTCCTGTGGCGGCTCCCCGGTCTACCTCCCGGATTTCTGGGAAGCTGCTGTAGAGCGTAAGAAGAAGACAGCTCAGGCTGCATCGTCCCTGGGCTCTCACCATCCCTGAGGCCCTGGGTCAGTGTCCCCAGCTCAGGTCATCCAGACCCCAGTGCCAGTCCCTCTCTACCTGAAAGAGCAGTGTCTCCCTGGAAGTCCTCTGCGACCCGCTTGTACAGTGACTGCTGGCTGGGAGGCGCGGGGCTGCTGCAGCGGGAGCTGTCCACCAGCTCGTGGCTGGATGCGGTTCTCAGGTCAGCCCAGAGCTGGGGCTGGGGAAGGACGGGGCCCAGGTCGGCTCGGGGCCCGCGGGAACCCCATGACACCTCCCACTCCATCAGGGCAACGGTAACAGCAAGCCCAGCCCTGTGAGGGCAGACAGGGTAGGGGAGGAGCGCCCCCCGAGGCTGCCTGAACTGAGTGCCTGCTGTGTGCCAGGCACGCTCTGGGCTACCTCACTTAGTTCTCATGGTGAAGGCGCATGGTGGGTGGTGCTGTCCCACTTTACACACAAAGCCGCCGAGGTCCAGAGGGGCCAAGCTCCTGGCCGTGAGGGTCACGTGCTGTTGGCCGACTGCACCAGATGCTGAGCATGGCCAGGTGTGTGGCGCAGGTCTGAATGTAGTTCCTTTGCTCACTCAGTAAGCACTCTTTATCACCTAGGGTGCCAGCCCCCCTTCTGTCCCAGAAGATGAGGGTGTACCTGGTCAGGCCCCAGGAGTGGAGCCCGCACCGGCGGTGCCCCAGCGGGACCGAGGCAGCCGCAGTCGCTGTCCTCCCGGGGGCCGATGGCAAACATGCCCATGAGCCGCTGCTTCCCCTTCGGACAGGGCTCCCTGGTGCCAGCTTCCTGCTTGTGCTGCCAAAGACGCCCCCCAGGCTGGTCAGCCCCGGAGAGTCTCCCCTGGGGTTTCTACCAAGTCACCACCCCTGGGCAGTTTCCTCTCATCAGCTTTTGGGCAAAACAATCACGTCCCTCCTCCAAGCCCGGGCCCAGCATTAAAGGAGCCGATGACCGAGGAGATGAAAAGCCACCGGCTTGGGTGTTTTTCATTTCTTTAGAGGATATATGTTCTTTACTGGTTATATAAACAACACATGCTCTATTACGGTGTATATATACACACCGAATATTAGGGAGAAAATAGAACTGATTAGAGATGAAAACAAAAGGCACCCAAACAGAACTGTTAGCATTTTGCTCAGTTTGTCCATCAGCCTTTTCTCTACGCATGTGTATTTTGGAACACAGCTGACGTGGGGAGGGGTGAGGGAGGATGGGCTGGGGCCCGTGCGTGAGTTGGGGAGGGTCTGCTGATGCCTCATGCAGGTCCCTGGTGCCTGTGAGAGGTCTTGCCCACCACCGGGGTGCCTGGAGCTGGGGCTGCCAACAGGACCACACAGATTTTCTAAGAATATCAGCTCTTTGGAAGCGTAGCTCCCTTCATGCACGTAAGTTGGCTCTTGGACATTTGATTTTCAAACATCTCTGAATGCAGTTTCAGATGCTGTGTTCTTGAACACCGCACTACAGGCTCCAGAACCTTCTGCTGAGCTACCCCTTCCACGATTTGCATAATGTTACCCTAGAAGGAGGAGCAGATGCCCACTCAGTCTGCCCAGTCCTGCACCTTCGGCAGCACAGTCTGCTCCAGGGAACCTGCGTGGCGAGTGAGTCAAACCAGGCGACTGGGCTGGTGCCCACCCCCTGCACCCACCACCCTGCACGTGGGCAGGAGGCACCCACCCCTGGCTGCGACTCAGCCTGCAACCTGTGGGGCCATTGGCACAGTTCGCAGACTTCATCCATCAGCTCCAATACCTTCCTGCGGAGGGCATCCTTCTCTGCCAGATTCTGAGAGATCCCCACCCAGGCTGTATCTCTGGAGGAGTAGGCCCGTGGGCCAGGACTTAATGACGCTGGGGCATGAGAGGCCCGGCCGAGGACATGGAGCCCTGGCCAGAGGAAGCCACTTGTTTCTTGTCTGCATTTACAAGGGACTCATCCAGTGTGAGCCAAACACAAGCTATTCAGAGATACACACTTATATTTACTTACAGTTTTCAGAATATCCGATATGTGGGGTCCATGCAAACATCTTGTGCCAAAGAGAAAGGAAGGTGACACACAGGGAGCACGTCACAAGCGACAGCCCTCGAGTGGGCCTGGGAGAGAGACCCACATCTGGACCAGCTGCCATTGAGGTTGAGCAAGTGCCCTCGGCTGCACCGAGAGAGGCGGGGGCCAGGGGCTTCCCGGGCCGAGACTCAGTCAAGGCCAGCACCTCCTGTTCCCCCGAGCCCCTCAGCCTGGCATGCAGCCCTCGCCATGCCGGGTGCCTGGTCCCTCTCCTTCTGCAGCTCGGGCGCTCATCTCCTCCTTGCAGATCTCACGGTCCACCTCAGTTTTCCGGAACTGGAGCAGGGCGTGCTCCTTCTCTTCCCAGTACTGGGCCGAGGGGGACAAACGGAGCCCATGAAGGTCGGCGGCTGAGGGTCGGGCTGAGGACAGGGCTGGGTGGGGGAACCTCAGGGAGAGAGAGGGAGGTGGTTCTGGGGTGAAATAAGGTGAATTCATGCTTGTTTGGTAAGTGCTAACTCTCGAGGTGTGTCTGTCGGGTCACCGTGCTGGTTATGTTCGAGCTGAGTAATCGGACTGCACACAGGTGCTGCGTGTGTAACTCTGTCTCGTCTCTTCCAAGTCCCAAGAGACATGAGCGCTTCCCTCCAAGCTGCCCCATGCTCTCCGTCATCTCCTTCCTCCCTGTTCCTCCCTTGTCTTTTGTAGCAACTAAGTAAAGCCCAGCTCTCACCCCAGGACTCTGTGCACTTGAACTGCTCTGTTTGCCTGAACCCCACTTTCTCACCACTCCACAGACCAGACATGACCCCCTGTCTTGGACTCAATGTAGCTTCGACGAAGGAATGAGTGAACGCAGTAGTTAAGCAGAGCTGGTTTTAAGCTCAGTGGTTTAGGAAGCTGTCTCCCCACCTGTGCAGCCCCACCCCTGGACGCGGCCAGGGTGCTCACCTGCTTTCGCTGCCCCTCAGCAGCCGCAGCCCACGCCCCCAGAGAGTGCAGGCGGTTCACCAGCTCCTGCCTGCTCTCCGGGGCTTTGCCCAGGTCCTGCTCCAGAATGTCCTTCTCTGCCTGGTGCAAAGAGAGGTCAGGGCAGGGACCCCCCACCTCCCCAAAGGCCTGCTCCTGGGAAGCAGCCCCATCATCTCGTCCGGAGAGGTGCGTGGACCGGCTTAGCCCCATCATGGTCCATTAGGTGGGCAAACTGGCAAGCTCAGCGATCGGAATGGGAAAAGCCTTTCAGTTCTGCTTCTGAGTGGTGGGGAGGCAGAGAGGAAGCAGAAGCCTCTCAGGACACCAGGTCCTCCTTAGGCACTTTCAGCCTGTCTGTCCACAGATCCACCAGCAGAGTTCCCAAGGGGGGGCACCAACTGCATCCCCTCTTCTCCCTCACTTCTCAGGGAGGGGCATATGGCTGGGGCTCAATCCAGGCAGTGTGTGGCCCACCCTGCCCCCAGTGAATGTCTGCTGGAGTGACTCAAGAAGATGCTGATTGACTGAAAGGACTCCAAGAGGGGAAGACAAGGGCTGGCCAGCCCCCCAGGGGTCACCTGTTCCCCAGCTTACTACGATTCCCCACTCTCTGACACACACATGGACAGGACTGCAGAAGAGTTTCTAGGCAAGGGGTTCTCCCACCACATACAACCTTTAAGCTAATAATCCACCCCAAATAACATGGCAGCAGTCAACGCGCTGAGGGGTACGTTCTAAGGCAGGTCCGACAGCTGTCAATTCCGCCACAGGGAGGAGGTGACCATCCTGGGGGGCCCATGCTGATTTGAGGACCCTCCTGTGTGGTGAGCATGGGACCCATCTGACCCCAGCTCATGCCCAGAACGTTGCAGAGCTCCCTCCCATCAGAGTGAACTCAAGCCACAAGCTGCCTTACCAGGGCTGCCGAAGACAGAGGGCTCTCCAGAACTCTCTGGAGCACACCAGCTGCCCTGCTCCTGGGCCCTGTGCCTCCATGGGGTCTGGGTACAAGGGGGGCTAGCCCAGGGGTCACTCTAGTCCATCCTCCGTGCAATGAAGTAGTTTGCAGTGGGTCCCCAAGTGGCAATAAAAAAATGTGGGAATTCCTTTGCAACTCAGTCCCAATTTAAATAGGGGCTGGTCCTCACAAGGAAGGAAATTTAGCCCAGAGATCCTGGAGGATGTCTTAGACTCTGTAAGTCTTCTAACCCTCCACAGCTCTGGAGAGAGCCTCACATCTTCTGTCCGCCCCACTCAGCACCCTCCTCCCCTCCAAGGCTCAGGGGCACCTCTTGACTGTGAAGTAGGGGAGGAGAAGGCACGCATCCACCCGTCCACAAGCACGGGCAGGGCCCCAGAACAGGAGCACACGAGGAGGGAAAGCTAGGGAAGCCACGAACCGTCATGCCACGCTGAGGCAGACAGCTCCCAGACCCCATTCCAGGCTGGCCACCCCGCCCTGCGGTGTTGACCTGCTCTCCTGGGGACGCACCTGCCTTCCTCGTCCTGGCAAAGTGAGGACCGCCTGTGCCACAGCTCAGGGCAGCCACTGCTGAGCAGGTTTGACAGGCACGTCAGTGGGGCCCTGCCTACAGGAGCACCGCCTTCCGTGGGGCCTCCACGCGCCACTGAAGCACCCACAGCAGGGAGGACGCGTGTGAAGAGTCCTCCCTGAGTGGATCTGTGGGAGCCCAAGGACCACAGCGGAAACTGAGGACAACGGAAGATCTCGGGGCAGAGGGAACCTCTTTCCCTTTGTGAATACTGGCAAATCCCTCAGAAGAACCCTACGGAGGTCAGGAGAGATGCTGGAGCTCTGCTTGGGTCCCCATGACCAGTTTTGGGGAGTACCTAAACAATCCCAGTGGGTCCGCCTAAAGCCAACATTTGGTAACTCTTACTTCGATTCAGATGAAAGCACTGGATCCCCTGGGTCAGGATGCATCCAGAATCGATCACCTCTCCCCACTTGCCTTGCTGTGCCCCGGTCATCACCTCCCTGGACCTCCACGGTGCCTCCTGGCTGCCCCTGCCACGCCCCCATGCCAGCCCTCAACACTGCAGGCAGTGCGGCCTGTTGGGCTGAGCTTGGTCTACAAGCCCTCAAGTCCCCGCCATGCCCCCCATGTGAGGCCCTGCCTGCCGGAGCTTGCGGGCCTCACCGCCACCTGCCCGCCCGCATGCCGGCCCCCTCGCCAGCCTCGGCTCCTCTGCGCTGTGGCCTCTCTGCCTGGAATGCCCTTCCCCTTGCCTCCTTCAGGACGTCACTCAAGGGCCACCTTCCCGGAGAGGCCTTTCCAGGCCGTTCTATTTAAAATCGTAGACTTCTCACCCCAGCTCTCCACTGCCCTTTCCCTGTTTCATTTCTGTCTGATCAGCACGGGTCCCCCCCAAGGAGGGCCACCCCCCACCTCTGCCAAGGGGAAGTAGAAGCTCTGCGGGGCGGTCTGGGGCGCTTCTTTGACCCCCTGTGCCCCCCGAGCTTGTCTTGAGATGGGAAAGTAGTGGGGAGAAGCCTTGAGACCTTCCCAGGGTTCTGTCACCCGGGGCTGCGTGAGTCCCCCGGGCTCCCGGGCCCTTCCTCACCACTCCATCCGTTTTGGGGGCCTGTCTGCCATTTCTCAAAGTTTTTGGAGAAAGTTTACCCATTGGCCTCACTGATCCCTGAGATAACGATGTATTTTGATTTCTTGTTGGTTGCTTGTCTGCCTCCCCAGAAGAAGCCTGTCACCTCCAGAGGACAAGGACCCTTGTTTTCTTGTCCTCTGCTGTGTCCCCACCCCTGGAACACTGATGCTCCAGGCAAAGGGGTTGGGTGAACAGATAAACACTGGTTGGGTGCCTGGTTCCCAAAGATGCAGGTACTGGTGGGGAAGGAAGGAAATTCATGGCTCCGTGCGGTCTGAGTACAAAGGACCTTAAAGATTATTATCCTGACAGAAAAAGGTGGGTCCCCAAGGTCACACGGCCACCCAAAATCTCCTCCTGGTGAGTGAGGAGTAGCAGGCTGCAGCCACTGGGGCAGAGCAGCGGGGACAAGGCCCCAGGGCGAGCGGGCACGAGCTCTCAGACCACAGCCTGGGCCCTGCCGCCCTCTTGAACAGGGCATTTAAATGCCTAAGCTTCAGTTTTCCCTCCTCTCCAGCAAGGCTAGTGGTGGCACCTGCCTCAAGGTGAGAAAGCACTTTTGCACCTGGCGCACAGGAAATTCTAGATGGTTATAAAAAAACTTGAAGAAATGCCATCATTCCAAGTAAAAGAGGCAGAGTGTGCTGAAGGCGGCTGGAGCCTCGCTAAGCCTCCACCGCTAAGAACACAAACATGGAGGGCTAGCGGCACAGAGCTGAGGTAGCCCTCAGCCCACAAAGGCCTGTGAATGACAGTGATTCTCTGTGACACAGGACTTCAGCCACACACACACCTCCAGGTCAATAAGGCGGTATGCCTGGTTACCTGGCTTGGGTGAAAGAGCATCGCCTAGAGAAACTCCCAAGGAGGTGGGGGCACGTCCCATGTGCACGCACCACCTGGTGGCCATGCCCCATGGTGGCAGCCATGACAGATCCTGTGCAGTTATGACCGGTCACTGGGAACCGGGCCTGGGCCCGCCTCAGAGCTCCTCTGCGGGACACTTCGTTCATCCACATCCCTTGGGGAGTTGAGGGGGTCTGTGACTCTGCCTTGGCATCTGGTGGTGGTGGAGCTGCTAGGCCCCTGTGAAGACCCCATAAGCATAAAAACCAGGCCCCCGAGAGAGAATGCCCGAATGCATGGGTAGGCGGCACACAGAGCATCTGCTGCCATAAATGGGGTGTGGGGGGGTTTGTGTCCTCACTCTGGGGAGGGTTCCAGGACTCCTCCCAAGACACTCCAAACAGGACCTCCACCGCCAAGCTGGAGGCCTGAGCCCGCAGTCAGGGTGGGGCTGGGTGCAGCTTGAAGCTGGCCTCCACAGGCCAGAGCTGGTTGACAGCCTGATCCCACACCCACTTCTGGCCACACCAGTGCGGGAGTGGGCCGGGGGAGGGCAGGAAGCGGCCACTTCCATGGGAGCCAGTAAAACCAGCTGTCCCCTATCGTTTTTCACACATGTATAGGCAGCTGCCCTCTGACAAGTCCACTGGATGTCTGGGTATCTCAAATTTAATCCAGTTAAATCAGATGTATTAAAGCGTTATTTTGTTATTGAAGTGAAACTCATACAACATAAAATTAGCCATTTAAAAGTGAACAATTCAGTGGCATGTAGTATAATCACGATGCCATACAACCATCACCTCTCCTCTTGTTGCAGAATATTTTTATCATCTCAGAGGAAACCTTGTGCCCATTCAAGCAGCTCCTCCTCTCAGCCCCTGGCAACCACGATTCTACTTTCTGTGTCTACGGATTTGCTTAGCTGGACATTTTGCATAAACGCAATCATACACACATGGCCTTTGTCTCTGGCTTCTTTGACGTGGTACAACGGCTGAACGGCATTGTATGGCTAGACCACACTGTGCTCACCCCTCCATGTGCTGATGGACAGCCTGGTCCCCTTCTGGCTGTGAATCCTGCCGCCCTGGGCACGGTGCACATGTATTTGTTGGGTCTGTTGATTTGGCCCCCAAGGCACCACGACACTGTTGCCCCAGGGCTTCCCCATCTCGTGATGGCGCCCCCCAGAGGCTCACGTCAGAAACCCAGGAGTCAGTCTTCTTCCTCTGGAACCCAAACAGCCTGTCCGCCCGACATCAGCCCTGCCCAGATTACCTCCTGAGGTCTCCTCTCGGCACCTGCACTGCCTTGTCTCCAGCGGCCTCCCCCACGTCCCCAGCGGGGCTCTCCAGCCCTCACTCCAGCTCTTTGACCTCCAGCTGCAGCCACGCCATCTTTCAAAACCGTTTGTTAGAATTCCTCTCCCTGAAAAGAAAGATCTGAAGTGGCTCCTAAGGCAACCACAATGTATTTAAGTTCCATTTCATAGTCTGTAAGACCTTTTGTGACCTGGCCATCTTCTCCCATTTCCACACTTGCCCCCATTCATGATACAACCACTCTGGCCTTTTGTACCTCGACACCAATTCCCTGCAGGCCTGGGGTCTTTGTGCTCATGGCCCCTCGTTCCTGGAACACCCCTTCCTGGGCTGTAGCTAGGCCACCTCCTCTAATAACTCATGTGACACCTTCCCTTTGCCACCAAGAGATCAGCAAACCACTCACTCTTTTCCACTTACCTCATTTCTTTTGCATCACAGGAATTATAAAACCTGCAATTACTTTTTAGTTTGTGTTTTGTTCTGTTCTGTTCACCAACTGGTCCAGCACTTGACCAGAGATGCCCAGTGCACAGCTCCTGCCCAATGTGGGATGACAGCCGTGCAGGCCCGGGGTCCAGCTCTGTGGGCTCAGGAGCTTAGTGAGGTGCCCCCCCACGGCCAGGTGAAGTTAAAGAGGGCCTCTAACATCTGGAAAGGAACAGTATTTACCCACTATGATGTGGTGATGGGCAGGGACCACTGGTAGGAAGCTTATCTTTAGGGACGGCCCTTTGGACCCAGGACATTAACTGCTATGGCGATGACTCACGGGAACCCAACCCAGCCCATTCCCGCATCACTCCGCCCAAACCTCCTCCCGGGACAAAGTGAGCCGCCCTGATGTCTCCACTCAGGCCGACATGGGCACCAGGAAAGGGCCAGGCCAGGCCCTGGGAAGCAGTCTGTGGAGCTGTTCCTGGGTTCCCCGCCACTCCAGCATGCACCCAGGGAGCTCCCGAACATCCGCTACACTGTCCTGTGTTCCTCATGCCTTCTCCCCCATGACCTCCTTGAGATTAGTCTTATCAGGTGAGAGAACTTCCCTCCCCCAGTACAAACGGTGTGGAAATCAAGGTGTAGGAGGCAGGGTGTTGCACCCGAACATGATGGGTGGGTCCCGACCGGGAGCCCTGGGATGCAGGGCCTAGGTGTGATAAGCCATATACATTGGCTGTTTTTTTTTTTCAGATAAATTTTTAATTAATTAATCACACAGATCAAAGTTGGGTATATCTGTGTATGCACACTATATATATGTACATAACTGTATATGTATACTTACATAAACAACTACTTACAAATATGCAAACATATGTACCAAGACTAGAAAGGAATACACAGAAAAAATATGTCCTAGAATACTGGGGTTATGTTTCTTTTTAATTATTTTGTAATATACTCAACAAAACATTATACCCAGACTATTATAGTGCTACAGAATCTTATATAAATGAATTTGCTCAAGAGCTTCCCTGCCAATATCCTTTTCTGGGTACACATCATAGTTTGGTGCCACTTCTTCGACCCAGGCAGACGACTGTACATTGACCTGAAGTCTTGAGAAAGAATCTTCAAGACTTGGTACCGTTACTAATAATGATCCTGGTTTCCTTACATTATGGCTTATACATTCCCAGGCTCTGGCCTGTTCTGCCTCATCAAGAAGATATTCAAAGACATTATTCATTATAGTAATATCAGCATTTTGCAGAAGTGAACCCTGGGTACAGATGTCTGCATGAAGCACCTTTATTCTGTCAGTGAACTTGTATTTTTTAATGACCATTTCCTGCAACTGGTAAACGTCTCCATTCAATTCTACTCCATATAGTTGCAATGCTGAACTGTAAAGATAACCCCCATAAAGGACGGTGCCAAGCCTGGAGCCAACGTCAACCAAGACCCTTCCCGACAGGTCAGAGAGCACATGATGATAAATGAACTTCAATTCCATGAGAGAGAACGAATGAGAAATAAGTGCTAAAGGTGCCTATCTGGTGTGAACCGCACACCATACAGTAGTTTCTCCTCATTTTTCCTTCCTCATGTAATGTATCAATAAAGTCTTCACCATAAAGGAATGCATCCATGTGAACTGTGGGTTCTGGCTGCTGTTGTATTTTTTGGAGGGCTAGATGTTCTGAAGAAAGTATGGTTTCTAGAGGTAGGCAGTTCCGAAGATCTTCTGCTATGATTTTCAACATAATGTCATTATTATCTTGAGTGAATTCATCAAAATCTCTAAACCCTTTCTGAAATTGCAGAAAGAATTGCGGCAGGTGCCCCGGAAGCGGAAGTGTTACATCCACTGTTTAGGGAACTCACAGCCCCCACTTTAACTCATCAGGTTGGGCCTCAGTCTTTCTAGATGTTTGCAGCTTCTAGTTGGAATTGTAATTGAGGTTTCCGATAAGACATTTAAACATTACTCTGGACATTTAAGCAGTGGGAATGTGTATTGATGTCCAAGCTGGGCTTATGCCCAGCACAGCAGAGCTACACTGAGCAAATATTTGAATGAACAGGCCAAGTAACTAAGACATGTTCTCACCACACGGACAGACGAGATTACATTTGTCCACAGGTAATAAAGGAAAATGCGTTTTGGATCTCACTGATACCGTAAGACTTTTGGTGAACATTGTGTAGGCCCGGTGAAAACTGGTACTATATTTGAACAGGAAAAACCTCCGCTCCTGAGAGGAGCTCTTATCCTTGCAACTGCCCAGAGCACTCTCTCCTATAGTAAAAATCCAGCTCTCCTGTGATCTACTGTACCCACTTCCAGCTCCAAGGTGTCTAGAGTGTATTTATACTGTCATTCAATGAGGCCTGAGTGGCCAGGGTGGGTGGAGGGCCTTTGCCTCATGCTCAGGTACAGAGCCATGTCTTCTGAATCTCATCCCCGACACGGGCTCTGTCTTGGGGAGGGTGTCGCTCACCAGACTGCACCGGCCCCCCGGCTACCAGGTTTTGTCATTTTCATGGACTGTGGCATAAAAAAAGTTCGTCATTCTCAAACAAAAGGAAGAGGCTTTTAAGATGTGTACTCAGACACAAAGAAGGGGGCATTGCCAGGTATTGGCACAAAATGTCTTAACAGCGTGAAGACAAAAGACAAGTCTAGGTGGATGAGGAGGAAGATTAAAAATCTGAAGTGCGGTCGAGGCCATCACGGCAACCTCCACACTTGGGGTGCAATCATTTTCTTCCCTCCTGGCCGATACCGGGGCTTGGAAGGCCCCTGCTCCTGTTTTCTCCCCCACGCTCCTGGCAGGTATTTTACGCTGACCTGCCCAGGAAGAATTCCATCTAGAATTGAAATGTTCCTAGTAACCATATTTTAGGAAGCAAAAAGGAACAGGTGAGACGAACACTTCTCTTAGCTCCGTTGGCCTAGACGCCACCACGTGCACACACGAGCCACGTAATCACTGCGCTCCTCACAGGCCGGCCCGGCCCGGCTCAAAACCGAGCGTGCGGCCGAGGGCGCCGGGTACGCCTTGGTGCAGGAGGCCTAAGGAAACTCGGCTGTAGAGACCCTCGATAGCTGATCGATACCGCAAGCCCCGTATGGTCGCTGAGTCCGGAGAAGGGGCCGCCCGCCTGCTGCCGGCGTCCGACGCTGCAGCCCAGCGGTGACTCGGCCAGCCACCAGAGCACGAGAGCGGCAAGCGGTGGCCTTGGCCCTGCCCAAATCACATGATCGAAACGCAGCAACAACAGAAAAACTGAATCCGAATGGCCGCGGCGCTTTTCTATAGGCTGGGCGGGGCCCAACGCTCGCGAGATCCCGCGGGAGCTCACATCGCGCGATAGCAGCAGCAGCACCGCCTCCTCCCGGCGGCTGGTTCCCGTGCCCCTTTCCCTGAGAGCGTTCCTGGGTAGCGGCCCAGACGCACGCTGGTTCGCACGCACGCGCGCACCCACGTTCACGTACGCGCGCGTAGCGGCGTCAGTTCCTGGAGGCGACAGCCGCGCGCGACCCTGCTTCCGCTTTCCGCCGCGGCGCGCTCTCCGCTCTCGGGCGACTCGGGATCATGGCGGCCACCGCCACGATGGCGACCTCGGGCTCGGCGCGGAAGCGGCTGCTCAAAGAGGAAGACATGACCAAAGTGGAATTCGAGACCAGCGAGGAGGTGGACGTGACCCCCACTTTCGACACCATGGGCCTGCGGGAGGACCTGCTGCGCGGCATCTACGCCTACGGTCGGTGGGCACGGGCTACGGGCCCGGGCGGGGAGTGAGAGCCGAGACCGTGAGCCCCCGGGCCGGACCCGTGGGGCGGGGCGGGGGCTGCTCACCCTCCGCGTCTGGCGCTGGGGTCGGTGTGTTGTCTCGGTTCAGAGCACCGCTCCGGGGCAGCGTGGGTGCGGAGTTGCTGGGGATTCGGAGTCACCCATTCAGCGGATGTCTCCCTCCCGGTTGTTAGGGACGTGGGCTGACCTAGGCACCGGGGGGCTGGCTCTAAACCGGACGGGCTCGTGCCCCCAAGGGAGCTTGTTACATCGGGGAGAAGGCGGCTACAGCCGAGGTTGTCCCAGGCAGTATGATGGCTATGAAGAAAATAAAGCGAGGTAATCGAGTGGAGTGCGACTGGGGGAGGAGAAAGTTAAAATCGTAGAGCAAGCAGACGAGGGACCGACTCTTGAGCTGGGATCTGGATTAAGGAGCGCATTTTAAGAAGACTGGTAAAACTGGGCAGAGAGAGCAACTGGTGCCAGGGCCCCACCACCAGGAGCCAGGGGCATTCCAGCGAAAGAGAGAACTCCTTTCGTGGGAGTTTGGAGAGGGAGGCAGGGGCCAGATCCTGCAAAGAATTGGGTTTTAATCAGGAAAGTGACATCAGATTCGTGATCAGTTGCAGTGCTTATCCTGGGGGTCTTGAGCTGAGGGTAGGTGAGGCAGGGCAGGAAGCAGGGAGATGCAGTAGGAGGCTTTTGTTTCAGTCCAGGGAAGAGATGTGGTCTCGAGGTGGAGTACTCGCAGGGCTGGTGCTGACCGTCGGATGTGAGCTGTAGAGGAGAGGATTTGTGAGTCCTGGGTGCTGTGAGCAACCAGGTGCGGGATGTTGCCATTGCTTGGGTGGGGAGCACTGGAGAAAGGTCAAATCGGGAGCTCTGTCTTGGTGGTGGGGTGTGCTTGAGGGGCCTTTGAGGCCTCTATTGGAGATGTTGGGGAGGCAGTTGTCTAAGTTGGGAGCCTGGGAAGAGGTGGGGTTTGGGTTGCAGATGGGAGCCATCAGTGTCTGTACTTAATGCCTGGGACTGGGACGTCTTTTGTCCAGCAGTCTGTGATGTTCTGGCAGTTCAGAGCCCAGAGAATTGGTGAGGGGATGGGAGTGAAAATGAGCATCGCTGCCTGGCCTCGTGAGGCTGACAGCCCTGCCTGCATGTTGGCACCCAAGGCATCCCTGCCGAAAACACTTCTTAGTTTCCCATCCATGTGCTTGGCTGTCATGAGGGGTATGAATCATCTGTTGCATTTCCTTTTGTGTTGGGTGGAAAATTATACTACATTTTAAAAGACTACCAAAGATAAAGTACCTTTTTGTATGTAAACTTTTGTTTACTTGCAACATACTCTGACTCTTTCAGAGTAGCCTCATGCCTTGGTGATCCTGAGCAAGAGGCGGGAGGTGCAGCTATGCAGGTGCATCGATTCAGGAAAGAGTGCAGTGCAGGACATCCTGCCGAGACCCCCAGGCAGCTGTAGGCAACACGAATAGCCTGAAGACTTAACGCTGATGGGAAACAGTGGCATCCACAGAATTACTGGATTTCCCTTTTTTCAATTTAAAAAGTAATGTAAAAAAACAATGCCGGTTATTTTAATATAGTCAAATAACACAGAAGCAATTGGAGTACAAGTGAGCCTCCCCACTCCTTCTCCAGGAGCATCACCGTGAACATTTTTCTTAAACATAACTGGGGTCTCTATATTTTGCAGTGGTGTCCCTTTTACAGAGATTTTTGTCTTATTTGTACAAAAAAGATCCCATGTTAGTATAAAAATTCACTTCAGCCAACTCATTCAGCAGCTGTTTCTTGAGAGCTTAGTATGTTGGACGTTGGGTTAGGTGTGGTAGGGATGGCAGGTTAAAAAAAGATGCATCTCTCTCCCCAGGAGCTCCCAGTGTGTGGTTGTAAACATACCATCCAGATGGTGAGAGCTGATTTTTTCTGTTTCTCTTTACAGGTTTTGAAAAACCATCTGCAATCCAGCAGCGAGCTATCAAGCAGATAATTAAAGGGAGAGACGTCATTGCTCAGTAAGTGTGCTTCCAGAGCGGGACCCAGATGCCAGTTAGGACAGCAGCACCTGGGAAGTCCTTCGGGACGGCTGTTCCTCTCAGTTCTCATACATTCCTTACCAACTCTTTCCTTGACTTTAGCCATGGGGTGTTTTGTTCATCTTTACTTTGGGTCCTCTACTCTGGAAAGCTTTCATTTTATAGCCAGCTTAACTGACCTGTCAGCTGGCGTGTGGAATTGTGTATAATACTTTTTGAATAGCTTTAGTCCTGATTTCCAAATTGCCTAATTTTTAAAGACTCGTTTACAAAAAAAAAAACAAACTATTTTTGGCAGATGGTTTTAGTCCAAAATCATAGAAAAGAATGTTAGTCGTATAAAGACCAATCTGTTTTCCTCTGGCCCCTGTAACACCTGTTGGAGTTAAGGTTCTACAGCTCTATCATCCCCTAGTAGAAAAGCCATCCAGTGTCCTATCACCTGTGTTGTAGAAGTTGTGACATGGGCCTGAGCCCCTCCTCCTTGCAGTTAAGATGTGGCTGATCTGTTGTTGGGGTGGGGGGTGTGGTCTGTGTGGAAGAAGCTGCTCCGGTGCCTCCTCAGCCCGCCCCCTCGGAGCACTGCTGTGCAGGAACGGGAGGGGAGGGGTGCGGCCTGTACCCCTAACTCCCGTTTGTGTTTCCTTTAACAGATCTCAGTCTGGTACAGGCAAAACAGCCACCTTCAGTATCTCCGTCCTCCAGTGTTTGGATATTCAGGTAATTTGCTGCTCTTAAAACAAGCCTCTCTTTAGTACCGAGAAATACGTCCTTTTCTTCTGTAACTGCATGTTCAAAAAGTACAATTTTTAAATGTCTGCAGTTGAACTGACTCAACAAAAATTTTTAAGAGACTCTTAATTCCACTCTAGTGTCTGGGCTAACTGATACCCAGTCATGCATTCCTCTTTCTTTAAACTGGGAGATATTTTAAGCGAGTGGAAATTCTGGTCTGCAAACAAGAACCTGACTAGTATACCCCCATTATTGCTGGATTTACAGTGTAAGTAACATTTAGGTTCACTTTTCTCTGTTAGATACCAGAGTATAGTTAATGTGAGATAATATTCAGAGTAGATTAAGTCTGAATTAGGCAGTCTTCCTTGAAAATACTGAGGATTCTCTATTTTCTGACATACTATTTTACCAGGTTCGTGAAACCCAAGCTTTGATCTTGGCTCCAACGAGAGAATTAGCTGTGCAGATCCAGAAGGTGAGGCACTTAGAGGTGGCAGAGCCGTAACAGCAAGCAGGTATCTCTCTATCGTTTACCTGTACGACCCGATTGGTTGATTTGATCTAATCCTGTTTTTCAGTTCCCTTCAATTTTTTTGATTCCTCACATTTTGCCATAAATATGTGTTATATAACTTGTTGGTTTGTATCGAGTCCGTGTTAGTGTAACTTGTATGATTCCAATTTTTTTTTGCTCTTAGAATTGTAATTTTTCAACCAAAATCAATTTTAATGAAAATAATTGTAACTACTTTGTACTTACAGATTATAAACATTGTGGAAGGATATATTAAAATGTTACTGTTGTCTCTGAAGGGATAAAATTACAATTTTATGTATTTAAAGATTTCTCTGTAGTTAACATGCAATGCATTTGTAATAAGAAACCAGCAAAGCCAACTTTGTTTTGGTGAAGGAAAGGGCAGAGGAGGAGAATTGAGTTTTTTGTAGTTTTACGGTATAAATAATGGCATAAATAGTACTTGGTGGTCACCTGAGATTGGAATAGAAATGCTCCCCACCTAGGGAGGCTCAGCGGTTTCTGGCATGAAGGTGGACTGGGGCAGGCCCTGGACATGAACCCGTGTTTTGATTCAGGGCCTGCTTGCTCTGGGTGACTACATGAACGTCCAGTGCCACGCCTGCATCGGGGGCACCAACGTGGGGGAGGACATCAGGAAGCTGGACTACGGGCAGCACGTTGTTGCCGGCACACCCGGGCGCGTCTTCGGTAAGTGCTTTTCTCCAGAATCTGCTGCAGGTAGTATTTACAGGAAGTGCTTAAACAACCTAGGGCCATTTCCAGTTTGCTCTGCTGCAGGGTGGAGTTTTGTGTGTGAATAACTTGGAAGAAGTGGAGATGAGGTCTTTGAAGTGCTCTGAAAACCAGTTGAGATGGCTGGCTCTTTCCTCATGGCCTGAGGCCTAATGATTTCAAATCTGACTTTATAGATATGATTCGTCGCAGAAGTTTGAGGACACGAGCTATCAAGATGCTGGTTTTGGATGAGGCTGATGAAATGCTAAATAAAGGTATGAGTAACAAAGAGCTAGTTTTCCACTGACATAACTGTTAGATTTTCACAGTGTAAAATGAAATGTGGAGTTGATGAAAATGCTGTGAACCTAAGTGGTTTTTTTTGTGGAAAAGAACAGTTATACCCTGAGGGTGATCATGTACACATAAAGCTTGTGGTTTACGAGACCACAGCCAGAAGAGCATCTCAGCTGCAGCTGACACAGGCCTGCTGATCGCGTGTCTGCGGGTCAGACGTGTGCAGAGCGCCTGGCTCTGGCTGAAGCAGGCGTGCCCAGGGGTGGCAGTGATTCACGGTTCATGGCAGCAGGGTGCTCTGCCATTGAGGGGTTCTGTAATTTAACCAGTTTATTGGATGTCTAGGCTGTTTGTACTCTTCCACTGGTTCTTTCTTAAAGCTAAGTTTCTGGGACTGAGATGTATACATTTCAGGCCTTTCCTGTGTTTCTACCAAATGCCTGAGGGCAGGTGTGTGAGGACTCTGAGTGATAGCGTTCTCCTCTTAGCACGGTGGCTGGTGATGCATAATGACGGGTCACCTTGAGTTCAGGATCCTGGTTACATGTGTGGAAGAGCTGTGGGCAGTGCCTGGCTGCGTCGTGTGCCCTGCCTCCACCTCCATGCCAGGGGCTTGGGTGGGTCGTCTCCGTAGGCTTTGAGTCGAGTGGTCTGAGGTGGTATCCTGCTTTTTGGTAGTGACCAGTAGCAGAGCGGGGCTCTTCTCAGGCACTTTCCTGAGCAGGTGTGTGAGGTGCCTGGGGCCGATGCTGTCCGGAGGAGCTGCCTTCCACCCTGGCCTCTGCCAGGGGCCTTGTATCCCAAGGCCTTGCTCTTCTGTTAAGTTACAGGTGGTTACCATGAGCGCTCAGTTCCTTTGTCTGGGGAAGCTGTCGGTTGTGGGTGGCTCTTTGTGCTCCTGCCCCGAAGGGCTCCGGCTCTCACAGTGAGGCGGGCGCACTGGCAGCATCCACATCACCTGGGGACCCACAAGAACTGCAGACTCCTGGGCCCCATGGGCTGCGCAGCCAGAACTTCGCTGTCAGTTCATGGGCCTCGGAGGCCGGGCCCCAACAGTGGGCATTCCCACATGCTTGCCTCCTAAGCCCCTCCTGCCCGGGCCTGGCAAGGTTGTGCTGTGGTGACCTGTGAGCCAGGTCCTGCCCGGGGACATGTCTTATTCAGCCTGTGCCACAGGATGTGGTGTGAATTAGTTGCATTATTGGGAAGTTTTTTTCCTGAAGTATAACTGACGTAAAACATTATATTGGTTCTAGGTGTACAACATAATGACTTGATATGTGTGGGAGATTGTTTTGAAAAAATCCAGATCTTTGGATTTTCTTAAAATGTGACAGATGTGGCTCCAGTGGCTGCAAACCCCACAGGGCTGCAGTAGCTGAAACTGAGCTGTGACCGCCTGCAGGTGTCTGAATTGTGGGCAGCTTAGGGCCAGGGTTTCTGTTGCTTTTCCCTCTTGGCCTCCAGGACCCCTGGGGTAGGACCATGATCCCCAGAGCGCACGAGGGAGGGGCAGGGAGTGGGCATGCGTGGGTTTGGTCCAGCTCTGTAAAGATCGCCTGTGAAATCTTACCTTACAATCATGACTACATCATAATGGGAACGTTTGACATGCCCCTTCTGTTCAAAGTGTGCAACCTTTGAGAGTTCCCTGCGTGTCCTGCCCCTCATGCCAGGTTTCAAGGAGCAGATCTATGACGTGTACAGGTACTTGCCCCCAGCCACGCAGGTGGTGCTCATCAGCGCCACGCTGCCCCACGAAATCCTGGAGATGACCAACAAGTTCATGACGGACCCCGTCCGCATCTTGGTGAAACGGTGAGAGCGCCCCGCTTCTGGGGTGGCACTGAGACACAGAACCTGGGTTGTATGTGGGTTCGAAACTTCAAAAATTCTTTCTTTCTGAAAAGCCAGCTTTCACATATGCATTCCCCTTTGACCCAGTAATTCCACACGTAGCAATTAGCTGACAGTATGTCTGTATCAGTGTTTTGGGAGTCAGACTGATGGGGAGCTTGGGTCCGTGCCCTGGAAGGGGTGACTTCAGGAGGGTGTGGCTGGGTGGGGAGGGCAGGGGTTGAATGAGCAGCCTTGTGGAGCTGCAAGTCAGGCCGGAGCCTCGACCAGTGCCTGGCCTGCATACACCCTCAGATACTGGTTGGAAGAGTGAATTAACAGGATTTGTCTTTGTTCTCTAGTGATGAACTGACTCTAGAAGGCATCAAGCAGTTTTTTGTGGCAGTGGAAAGAGAGGAGTGGAAATTTGACACCCTGTGTGACCTGTACGACACACTGACCATCACGCAGGCGGTCATCTTCTGTAATACCAAGAGGAAGGTATGCAGCTGGCCTAGAACTTCGGTCAAACTTTTTTGTAAAGGGCCAGAAGCACGTGCTTTTGGCTTTGCGTGGGTGCATGGGGTCTGTGGTTACTGTCCAGTTCTGGCCTTGAGCGCAGAGGCCACCGTGCTCAATACATGAACAAATGGGTGCAGCCAGTGAAACTATGAACGTGTCGGTGCTGGTCCTTCGGCTGACGGCTGGCTGTCATGGTCCCTGGGCCTTGGGTCTTTAGCAGCTCCTGGGTGTGCTGACTTGGAGGCGTCGCTGAGAAACACAGGCAGCTTTCTTGGAAAAAGGAGGATTTGGGCCACATTCCAAGAAAGATTCAGATTTAAATTTCAAATGAGAATAGTGATACATGGCCTTTTTTTTTAAAAAGAAATTTACATGGAACAAATTAAGGGTTTTTTTTGCCCCAATATTTGCTGAGAAAAATTAATTTCTCTACATGTTGAGTAGATTAGTCTTGAGTTTTAAGAGTGCTTGCTTTATCCGTGTTCACATTGGGTTCATAAGTAATTAAAATAAGGTCTTGAGTACAATCTTTGGTTTGGTTTGGGAGTTTAAGTAGTATCTGCCAATTTGATTTACAGGTTGACTGGTTGACGGAGAAAATGAGAGAAGCCAACTTCACTGTCTCATCGATGCACGGAGACATGCCTCAGAAGGAGCGAGAGTCCATCATGAAGGAGTTCCGGTCTGGCGCCAGGTGGGTCAGCACACTCTGTGCCTGACTTGGCCTTGCTGACTGGCTCTTTGCTGGCAGTGCCAGGCTCCCATCACTGCTGAGCTCGGCAGTCAGATGACCTCCCAGTAAGGGGGACCCACTGCTGGTGCGATGGGGTCATGTTGAGGGGACAGCCGGCCTTTGTGGGTGGGTGGGCTGCTTTACTTAGAAGTGCATTCCTTCGTTTCCAAATAGGCATTTGTTTTTTTGTAATTGGTTTTTAGCTTAGGTGCACTGGTCAGAGAGCATGCTTTGTGATTGCTCTCCTTTGACGGTTCCTCAGACTTAATTTGTGGCCTAACACGTGGTCATTTGACAGCTGGTACGTGTGCTTGCACAGGACGAGGACTGTGAGCTCATTGGCACAGTGCCTCCTGGGTGCGCCCCTTCTATGTCAGTTACTAATTGTGTTTTTCAAAATGTCTGCATCTGACTTTTTTAAAAAAACTCATCAGTATCAAGGGCATTGTGGTTGAGAGTCTTTGAGGTTCTGTCAGCTCTTGCTTTAAATGTCCCTGAGACTGTGCATATGGACTTAGAATTAATATATTTCTAAGGGGTTTACTTTCATCACAGACTGTCTGTTGTTACCTGTGGCAGTGCGTTCTGTCGTTAAGTGCCAGCTCGCCTGGGGCAGCACACCCTCACCCGCTGCCTCTGCCCCCTCAGCGCCCCGTGCGCCCCTCACATCCTCTCCTGAGCCTTGAGCGTCACGCGTGTTCTGAGCGAACAGCGCACAGCCAGCTTTGGTTCTGTTCTCCTTTTACCCTGGTGATGATCGCTGTCTGGACTGGCGCTTTCAGCCCAGTTTTGTTTAATATCGACACTGACGTGTGCAGCTTAAATTGGCTCCGTAAGTGCGTTTTACCTGTCACATCCCATCTGTGATTCCTTTTACTTTCCTTTTTCTGGATGTTTCTGTGCTACTTATTTTGGTAACAACTGTTTATTTCTTCTTCATGGCACCCAAATCATAAGGCCACTGTTCCTAAGTTGTGGCTAGGCAGATGTAAGTGTCTGTTCCAGTTACTGGTACAGGACTGGCTCTAAACAAATGAAATACACTGTGACAGCAGGTAGCTGAATTGTTTTTATCAGGTAGCACACAGACCTAAGTGAATGCACCGAATGCCCCTCTGAGAGGCTCTTCTTGGTGCTGCCGCCAGTGCGTCAGTCCAGCAGAGGGACCAGTGTGAGGAGTGCCTTGGTCTGTTTTGGACTCCTAGCCAGTCTTAACCTTCTTTGACTAAGGTGATTGCCTGAAGTACCTTTCCTTTTTGCAGCCGCGTGCTCATTTCCACAGATGTCTGGGCCAGGGGCTTGGATGTCCCTCAGGTGTCCCTGATCATTAACTACGACCTGCCAAATAACAGAGAGCTGTACATACACAGGTATGGGGCAGCCTTTGCATTCGCTTCATTCTTGATGGATTTTCTGCCATCTCCTTTGCCGTACTTACTAAGGTAGTTTTGCTTTCTGCCTGAAGAATTGGGCGATCGGGTCGATACGGCCGAAAGGGCGTGGCCATTAATTTTGTGAAGAATGATGACATTCGCATCCTCAGAGACATTGAGCAGTACTACTCCACCCAGATCGACGAGATGCCGATGAACGGTGAGAAAGTGGCTCCGAGTAGTGTTGCGGCTGCATAACACATCCCAGTCCCATTTGGTGCACTTCCTTTTTCCCTTCTGGGTGTTGTGAGCCTCTTGATAAGTTTACAGGTTTTCATTTTGTTGGTATTGTTCCTTACTGTGTATCTTCCTTCGTCCCCAGTTGCTGATCTGATCTGAAGAACCTGGCACACTAAGAGGAGTTGGGCGCCGGGTACTTGTGTCCCTCTGGGGAGTGTTCGGGGCGTTGCTGTGTAAGGGGGTGGTGTGAACTCACAGCACCCCCCCGGCAAGCTCCGGGGCTCTGCCACTTTTCTTACCCACATGTAAATAATGCATTGCTTTAAGTCTTTTTCATTAAACATTTACATTTTTCCCATAAACCCTAATTTATATTTCTTAAGGTGTCACCAGCTTTTCTAGTGACTTGCTGTGTTATCTTGGGTAGGCATTTCACTGTTTTCTGATCTTTAAAACGGCAAAATGGAGAAAGCTGTCTGGCTTCCCCAGGATTCCCCTGTCTGGTTGAGATGACTGTCCATATTTCCAGGTTTGGGGGAGCTTGGTTAAAGTTCATCAGGTGATAATAACTCAAGGCACCTGAGATTGTGTAGTTTATGAAAGGAACTTCCCAAGAAAGGGTGAAAATGGAGACACAGGCACGGTGTGTTTTGGGTGCTTAGCTCAACAGAAGCAAAGGGGGTGACCCCGCAGCCCTGGCCGTGTGCCACCATGCTCCCTCTCCAGCCAGGAGGGCGGCAGGCGAGAGGAAACCGCCCCCTCTGGTCCTGGTCCTGTTTCTTAGGGATGGGTGAGGGGTGGGGAGTGGGAGCTCAGGGGCGTGGGGACTTCTCTCTGGGTTGGCCCTGGCTCTGTGCCCAGGTCCAGACGGGCAGGGTGAGGCGGCCTGGGCACCAGCTGGGAGGAAGGGATCCATACCAGTGGGAACTGCTCTGGGCTAATGAGCGCCGGGTCACGGTGGGTGGGGGTAGGGGGAGCCAGCAGGAAACAAGCCAGAAGGTTAGATGCCTGAGGAGTTAACTCGAATCCTGTCTAGGAAAGAGCAACACAGAAGGTGCAGATAGGCATGAAAATGTTCAGCCTTGTGGGTGGTTCAGGAGTGGTGGGCAGTCCTCAAAGGCTCATAAGCACTACCCTGAATGTTGCAGGGGCATGGGAAACATCCACGCGGGTGGTGTCAGTGGGTGCGGGTCTTCTGGAAATAGCCTGGCTCTTGAACAGCAGCAGTGGTGAGATGAGCATGTAACTTCTGAGGGAGTGACTCTGCCAGGGGCAGTAGGCAGTGACGTGGGATGCAGACCGGACAGGGGCACGGAGGCATCCGCAGCGCCGGGAAAGGCAGCGTGTGCTCACCGCTGGGGCTCGGAGCGGGCAGGACGTTTGCGTTGACACAAGGGGATGAGGGTTCTTAGGAGGGTGGCTGGGCCTTGGGAGAAGCAAGGGACCGGCATACCTGTTAGAAATGTCCATATGCAAACATTTTGTCCAAGTGTCCCATCAGCTGAAAAACTTTTAAGTGGACGTGGTGAACATTTCTGGGCAGCAAGAAGGGCTGGACCGCTGGCACACACCGCAACTGGGGAAACTGTGGATACGCCGAGTGAAAGGGTCCATGACAAAAGGCCACACAGTAGAGGATTCGTTTGTATGAAACATCCCAAACAGGCAAATCCACAGAGACAGAAGGCAGGTGGCGGTTCTGCAGGGGGTGTGGGGCTTGGGGAGCAAGCATTGATGGGCACAGGGTTTCTTTGTGGGATGATAATGTTCAGGAAGTAGAGGTGGTGGCTGCACAACTCTGAGAAGGTACTAAACACATGGAATTGTACTTTGGAAGTAGTGACTCGTATGGTATGTGAGCTACATCTCAACTAAAAGGTGGGGAACCTAACACCCTCTAAGATTATACTTACAGAGGGCGTGAGCAAGGGAAAGCCCAGTGAAATTCAGAGTTAGGGGAGACATTGGACTGAGGCATGCAATGACGTGACGGCGCACTGCCTGCAGGAAATGTGAGGCACAAATGAGAAGTAAAGGAAAATACACCACAGGACGATCAGAGTGAACTTTGAGGGCTTTGTTGACATTGGAGAGTAGACGTCACAGCAGTTTTACCAGCGGTAGAGAGGGTTGTTTCACAAAGGGTGTTTTGTCTAAAGGATGTGACAATCCTAAATGTCCATGCACCTACTAATGCTTCAGAATACAAGAAATATAGGAAGCAAAACCTGATAAAACTGCAAGAAGTCGGCAGGCCCATGGTTACAGTTGGAGCTTTCAGAATAAAGGGACAGTGTCCTCATCACTTCATTCCTCATCACGTGAGTTCGGGCAGTGCAGTAAGGCAAGAAAAAGACGTAAAAGGCATCCAATTGGAAAGGAAGTCTTTATATCATTTATGTGATCCTTTATGTAGAAAATCCTAAGGAATCCACAACAAAGCTGCTAGAACTAATACAGTCAGGAAAGGTAGCAATATACAAGGTCGCCTTAAAAAATCACTTGTATTCTTGTATGCTAGCAATGAACACTTGAAAAAGGAAATTTAAAACACCATTGCAGGAGCACCAAATATATGAATACTTGGGGATAAATTTGGGAAAAGATGAGCAAGCTCTGCACTGAAGACCCCAGAGCAGTGCAGCTGAGAAGGGCTCTGTCTTGATGGACTAGGAGAACAGACATTGTCGTCAATTCTCCTGAATCTGATTTATATATTCAGCACAGTCCGAATCAAAATACCAACAGCCTTTCTTTTTGGTAAAAGTAGACAATAAAATTTATATGTAAATACAAAGGACCTGGTTGTCAGGTGGCCCTGACAACATTGTTAGTCATTAGGGACGTGCAGATTAGAGCCACAGTGAGACCCACACTTTTTTAGAATGGCTGGAATTGGAAAGGCAGAGCTGTGCTGGTGAGGATGGGGGCGGCACCCACGGTCCTCACAGCTGGTAGAACACGGGTGGCCCTGCCACTTTGGAAATGGTCTGCAGTTTCCCGAAACACATCCTGTGCCCCCCACCCCCCAGCCCCCACCACATGACCTGACATATACCCCTTGGTACTTGCACAAGATAAATGAAAACACACCCAAACACTTGCCGTGACTGCTCATCACAGCTTTATTCATAATAGACAAAAATAGAAAACAATCTTAATGTCCATTAAAAGTCAGTAAACAAATCGTGGCATATCTGCACAATGGGAAACAATTTGATGATTCCATTTGTATAAAATTCTAAAAAATGTGATATGGAACAGGAGGTGATGTGAGGATAGGAGGTGATGGGATGGGGGGTGATATGGGACCGGAGGCAATGTGGGGACATAAGGTGAAGGGGGGATGAGGGGATGGGAGGTGATGTGGGGACGGGAGGTGATGTAATGTGGGGGTGGGAGGTGACGGGACGGGGGGCAGCACAGCTATGTGCTGCCATGAGGGTATAGCCGCCTTGGGGACATCTCCCTGCCCTGAATCCACAAGGACAGCAGAAGCCTGAATGCAAACACTCTTTTATTAGAAACATCTTCACTTAATGGTTAAGGGTTTCCCCAGGTCTTGTGAATTCTCCAGAGCTCCCCAGGCCCACTCTTGACAGACGGGTGGACAGCCTCGCTGCTGGCAGGGGCAGACGCCCAGGAAGCAGTCAGGTGTGGCCTCGGCAGGTACAGCATCCTATTCCCAGCACCATCGCCTCTGCCGTCACTGACAGGCAGCTGCTGGCAGCTGACGCCACACATTCCAGTGACAGCTATGGGTGGCAGGCTTCCAGCATGACATTGCAGATACAGGGTGGCCCTCGGGAGTTGACTGGCCCAGGACCTCAGAGCCCAGGAGGGAGGTCAGTGCCCGGCAATGTGGGCTAAGTGCTCCCAACCCTGAGACCCACCCACCTGGATGAGCGTGCACAGGCGCTGGGCCTCTGGGATGGGCCTCCTGGGAAGGATGTGCACCCCGGCTCCTGGTTAAGACCAGCTGATGAGGAACTGCTGCCCCATCGTCAGCCAGACAGGGATGCCCAGGGCCTGGGGGGGCAGAGGGGAGAACCTGACTACCAAACAACGGCCACAGAGGCAAGACCCCAAGGGCTCGGCATTCCACAGAGGGGACATGGGGTGGGGGACAGGGGGCCTGCCCGGCCCGGGAGGCTACTCGCCCGGTCCCATCCCTGCTGACTCAGAGGACTCTTGCTCTGGCAGCCTTACTTGGCTTTGGAAGCAAGCTGCTGTTTAAACACAGCCCACCATCACCATAAACAGACACAGGCAGAGGGCAGACACAACTGCTGGGGGCCGGTCCTTCCCACTCCCCCAGGCACTGCCCCATGTAAGGCCCAGCTCGGCACTGGGTCTTTGGCACCACCCCTCGCCCGTCCTGGGGACCAGCCCTCTGGCCCTGGCTGTGGGCTCCTTGCCTTGGTGTCAGGGCTGTAGGTGAAGTTGGAGACAGGAACACCGTTGGACAGGACCTGCTGGGGGGCCGTAGCCACCCCCAGGACGGTCACCTTGCTCAGCTGCAGGCTGGCCCCCTCACTGCTCATGTGCACCAGCTCATTCACAACAGTGTTCTGGCCCAAGCAGAGGGAGACCGACAGACAGAACCGGAGGTGTCAGCAGCACATGGCTCAGGGCAGGAAGCCCCTCTGGAAAGGGCCTCTGGACACCATGCCCCTGGACAAACCCTTGGGGTGCCAGCCCACCTGGCAGGGGCACTGGGACTCTGGTGAGGCAGTAAGGCCCCCAGGCTCTGCTCTTCACTTGGGTTGACCCAGGACAGGTGGCCCCATTGGCCTTCCACCACCCTGGACCGGCCCCAGGACTCACATTCTGGGCCCGGAAGATGATGTGCGTGTAGGCCCCACGCTCCAGCACCCCCAGGCTCTCCCCGTCATCCCAGAAGAGCTCCCCTCGGGCCTCCCCACTCGCGGGCAGGGCCACGACCAGGGCCATGGGCTGCTTGCGGGACTCTGTGGTTGTGAGGCCGGGGCCCTGCAAAGGGGGTGGCCCATGTCAGCCTGGCTGAGGCCCCCAGACTCAGGGCAGGACGAACACTAGGCTGGGACAGGGCTGCGCTGCAGGAAACCAGGATGTGTGCAGCCCGCATGGGGCTGTGTGCCCCGGGGACCGCCCTGGCCTGGCAGACACCTGAGGGACACGCTAGACCCACAGATGTGTACAGGTGGACAGACTTTTCTCCACAAAGGACCAACAAGGCAGGCCTCCTGCCGCAGGGCCTGGCCCCAGGTCACGGTAGGGTGTGTTCTGACGTCCCTCTCTGGCCCGGTTCTTCCTCAGCTCTCAGACACCATCACAGCTGCCCGGGGTTCTGGGTGGGCCCCCAGTTGCACAGGGGCCACGGGGGTTCCTGGGAGCCCCCGAGCTGCACACCAGGCTCAGTTGCCCAGCCCAGGTACCTGCAGGGGGATGATGTGCCCAGCCCGGAGGTGGAGGTTGATGGTGTCCAGTGGGGCTGGCAGCGTCACCCACTGGCCCTTGCTGTGGATGGCAGGCGTGGGGGGTACAGGAGGTGGGGGTGGGAGGCTGCCATGGGCCTCTACTGGCACCTGGAGGAAGATGTCCCATCACAAGGGTCCTGGGCTGTGCCAGGGCCCATGCTGTCGTCAGGAGCTAAGGGCCCAGCGGGCCCAGCGGACCAGCCGGTGTGATCTCAGACAGACACCCAGGGCTCGGGTGGGGCAGGTTAGAGGACACTGGAAGGGGCAGGACACGGAGGGAGGATGGTTCTGGCTCAGCTCTGCAGCAGCGAGGCTGTGGGACGCCAGCATGCTGGCCACTCAAGCCTCAGTTTCCTCATGTGGAAAATGGGTTACTGCCGGGACGGCAGGGGAGATGCATGCGGAGCGCCAGGCGAGGAGGGCCCATGTGTGCTCAGGACTCGACGATCAGGCGCTCCTTCCTCCGGCCGGGTCCGCACCCAGTTTCCACTGTGCTCTCCCAGTCCTCTTGCTTTCAGGGTCTGGGACTCACCGTCTGCAGGTCAAACCATGTGCCGGCGGGGAAGTAGCCAGTCACTTCCACCTTCCCGGCCTCCAGCACTGGGGTGATGAGCAGGGCCTCCCCCCACAGGAGCTGGCGGTCCACGGTCCAGGTGCAGCGGTCCTCGGGGAACCTTCACACAGGGGCATGGCATGTGCTGACCTCTGGGGTCAGCGTGCCCGAGGGTCCCCAAGAGGCTCACAAAGGAGCTGAGATCCTGGGTCAGAGGTGGTGGCAGGAGCGGGACTGGGCGTCCAGGCCCGGGCCAGGTGTCAGCTGGGCTCCCAGCTACTTCCCTACTGTTCTTAGTATCGGTCTCACCAGCAGGCCTGAGATTTTATATATGCTTGCTTGCCTCTATAGAGCAGTTTTAATACTGTTCTGCCAAAGTTCAGATGACATTTTTTCTAAATTAAGCCTCCTCTTTGCTTTGTGCTTTTGATGCTTAGAAAAGCTCTCCTGCTGGAACACTGAGGAACACCCTCTTGTTTTCCTGTGGGATGGAGTAGTTTTTCATGATGTGAGGGGAGCATGCACTGATTTTTGCAAGTTGCTAACTATCACCTTCCTTCTTGAGAATCCTCCTCTAATCCACTGACTCACGATGCTATTACGTCACGTGGGACCTTGCGTGTACTGTCCTGCTGGGGGAATCTATGGATTTCTTTGGAAGGCCTTTCCCTTGAGATCGATCACAGAGCAGTCACAACAGGTTTATAACTTGCTTTGCCATCTGCCAGCCTGGTCCCCCCATGTTCTTCTTCCTGGGTTTTTCTGAACTTCCAATACCCCAGCCCTGAGCTGGAACCTAACTGGGCTTCAGGAGGCACCTGGTAGGTGGGGCCCAGGTTTCGGCCCCTTCTCAACTGCAGCCTGCTCTCTCGCTCAGTTCCCAGGGACCCCCTGCACAGGTGGGGCCACCCGGTGTCACTGGGCATGCAGTCCACCCATAGGACGTTGCTCCCTGACCCATGGCACTCACTCCAGGAAGAGGGGCCGGGCCACGGTCTCGCCCCTGACGTGGGCCCCATGGAACAGCGTGTAGAGGTGGGGCAGCAG
>JAQQAC010006923.1:40964645-41016165 GCA_029783875.1 Phataginus tricuspis | reverse complement strand
CAGGGACAGTGCAGAGAGGAGGCCGGAGGGGCGGTGTGCTCAGGGACTGTGCGGTCAGGAGTGGTTTGTCTGGCACTCACAGCACCCGTCCGCCCAGCTTCCGGCGCACGACCACCCCGAAGGGTTCCTTGGAGAACTCCACGCTGTAGAGTGGGGACAGTGCCTGGCTGTGGACACGCGGGGTCTCCAAGGGCACTTCGTAGCGCTTGTCGACAGGGTCTTTGATCTAGAGATGAGAGATGGTGGTGTCATGGGCCATCAGTGGCCTTCAGCCATCCCTCCCCACCTCCTCCTCTCCGTCCAGGGCCACCGTTCTATTCAGCCCCAGCAAGGAACGAGCGTAGGCAGTTCAGCCAGCCTTCCAGAGCCCATTTCCTCACCTACAGAGCCAAGAGAACCTCACTCCTGTGGGTTGCCAGGAACAATACAGAACACCCAGTAAATCTGAATTTCAGATGACAAATATTTTTTAGTATGTCTCAGATACTGCATGCAATGTACACTAAAAAAATGAACTTTTCCTTGGTTGTCTGGAATTCAAAGGTATTAGGCATCCTGTATTTCTATTTGCTGAATCTGGTAATGTGGCTCGGCCTGGCATGCTGTCCCAGGGGAACGGGGGGCATACCCAGGGCGCCCGGCTCCAGGCCGGCACACATGAGTGGCTCCGTGAAGGCGGCGATCACGAACCTCCGTGAACATAACGGCCACGGTGCACTGTGCACCTTGGCCCTCTCAACTTTCATCCCTGCTAATTCCATCCACAAGTTTTTACTGGGCACCTGCTATGTACCAGACCCTGTTCTGGGCTAGGACACAGCAGGGAACACGTCAGAGCCAGGCTGGCTCGCAGGAGCCTGGCATGGCCCGCCCACCGTGAAGTGCAGTCGGCTCTCGGTCTCCACCAGCACGTCCAGCTGCAGGGTCAGGATGTCCTTGGGGAAGAAGGTCAGAGTGGTTCGGGTCAGGGTTGCTGTGTAGCCCGTGTCTGTGGTGGTCAGGTTCTCCAGCCTGTAGCTCGGGTAGCTGGGTGGGAAGAAGCACCAGGGCTGCCCCATCCGGGAACCCTGAGGCCACTGCCTGGCAGGCACATAGCAGCAGCCCCGGGCTTCACACTGCTCCTGGGTGATGGCCTTGTCTGGGGCACAGTCAAAGCGGCTGTCTGGGGACACATCACACCGTGTGGGTGCTGCTCTGGGATTGTCATGGTGCCCTGGGGTGGGCTGGAGTCCTGGGCTGCTGAATCCCTGCTGGTGAGCTCGGTAAATCTCCTCTGGTTCCTGGGAGAAACTGCGCTGCTCTCCGGGAACCACTGAGATAGTGTGCAGCAGGACGTGCCCCAGGAGGGCAGCGGTGACCAAGGAGAGGAGGGTGCAGACCCCCAGCAGGGGGCGGGAGCAGGGCAGCCACCTCACGTCCATGGCCGGTGGCACCTGTGGGTCCTGGCAGCCTGCCGAGAGAAGAACCAGGCTCAGGGGAAGGATGGAGGGAGCAGCTAGGACTTGCAGAGCAGCTTCCGGACATGAACTTGTGACAAGTGGGCCCAGTAGTGCCCAGGGCTGAGGTGAGGTCTGATGAGGACGCAGAGTAGATGGGGATGGATGCACTCCCAGCACTTGTCAGACAAGACGTGGGGCAGGGAGGAAAAAGGGCAAGGAGAGAAGAGCCCCAATTCGGAGGCTGCAGAGTACCATGCACCGTGAAGTCTTCCGAAATGTTACAGATGAATGCAATGAAAGTGATTTAAGGATGCAAAGACCAATGTGGTAGACTGACGAGTGGACAGGAGGTCACAGCAGCAGAGTAAGCCCCAGTTCTGTAAAATCAGGCAAGGTTGTTCAGTTTTGGCCATTGGGGTGGAATGGGAGTGCGCCTCCTCTGAGCAGCAGCCACAGTGTGGGCCGGATGCCAAGGCCTATATTAGGGGAGTCCTTTTATCTGTTCGAGAGAAAACAGGGAGGTGGCCAGGGAAGGCTGGCCCAGCTCACGGAGGTGGTAGGGTCCAGGCGTTCCTGCAGGCTAGGGGAGGTTTGGCAAGGCCACAGGGCTCAGGGGTCCTCCTTGGCTGTCAAGAGGGTCAGGGCCCCCCAGAAGCAGCCTGCCCTAGTGTCACAGGCCGGGAGCAGATGCCCCCATGGGTGTCTGGGCACAGCAGCTGAGCCCTCCGTCAAGGAAGCTCCCTGCGGAGGGAGGTCTCAGACACATGTGAATACTGGGAAAAAGTCACACAGCCAATGGGAGTGGGCCTGGGCACAGGGGAGCCCGAGCCTGCCACAGACACACACAGCTCACCTGGAACATTCTGGCCCCTGGGGGCCACTGGTAAATTAGGTGCAAGAGCCAACTTTTTATTCACAACACTGCTGACCTCAAATGTGTGGGATTTTTTCTCACAGTAACTGACTGGACACCAGGTGGGTGTCCAACCATTCGAATCAATGCTGACATGAGCTCCCGGGACCCCACAGGTTAAGTAAGGCTCAGCCCCACAAGACTACTCAAACTTCAGAAGCCAGTTGCCAAGTTCCAGGTTGTCACCAACAGTTGTGACCAACCGGCTCATATTGGAGGATTTGCCCCCCTGCCTCCCAGATTAAATAATTGGCTACAACTCACAGAACCAAGTCAGAGCACAGGGTACCTGGCAGGCATGGAGCCTCCCTCCACCAGCATGTTCCCCAGTGGGGGGCTCTCCAAACCCCAACTGGTTTTGGGCTTCATGATGCAGGCAGGATGGATTAAACCACTGGCCACTGGTGATTCCCTGATCCAGCCTCTGCGCTCCCCAGAGGATGGGAGAGGGGTGAGCCGCCCCACCTCGGCCCTCTGGGGACCAGCGCCCAACACGAAGCTCTCTAGAGGCCCCGCCACGAGACAGCCAGGTGCAGCCTATAACGGACACTCATCACCCCAGTCCAGGGGTTTTAGCAGTTGTGTGCCAGGACTGGGGCAGAGGTTTTTATAGCACAAGGCGTCCCAGCTCCACCTGACCCTGGCGGACACATGACACCTTGTGACGGCGAGGACTCCCTGCGCAGAGCTCAGACGGCGCGGGGGTGGCTGGGGCTCGGGGGCGGCACCACCCCTGCTGCGGACTCCGCCTCAGACAAATGGGGAAGAGAGCCTCGAACCGGGGGCCTGCACGGCAGGGCTGGGCAGTTGGCCAGCAAATGGGGAAGAGCTTAAGGTCAGGAGGCCGAGCGGTCTGCTGACCAGAGGGCCTGTCGCCGCCTTCAGGGAAGTCGCTCCGCGCCCGGTGGTGGTGACGACAGCCGGCCACAGCCCAGCTCCCCGACGGGAAGCCGAATCGCCAGCCTCCTGTGCCTCAGTTTCCCAGTGTGAAGGGGGCAAGCGCGGCCTTCCCCACCCACACCGGGGCGGCTACTGAGAGCCATGGGCTCCCCTGGTCCCCGTCGCGCTGTCCCCGCGCGCGGACCCTGACGGCTGACCACCAGTCCACCCATCGATCCATCCCACCTCGGGCGTCACGGCCGCCCCGACCTGACCAGCCTCGCCGGAGGGGCTGAGTTAGGGGGACCGCGGCCGCCAGCCCGCCAGCCCTCCAGCCCTCCAGCCCTCCAGCCCGCTCACCTCCGCGCACGCGCGCACGACCGCAGCGCAGACGCGGGGCAGACGCCGGCGACGACCACGGGACAGGCAGCCCGCGCAGGCGCCCTGGGCGGGGCGTGCGCCCCCTGGTGGCGCCGCGGCAGGGAGCTGCCGGGGAGAGAGGCGCGGCGTGCGCGTGCTCCCGCGCCGTCGCCTGGCCCCCTGGGCTGGGAGGCGACACCACCCGCGGCGGCGCCCTGCACCGCCCTCTCCTCCGGCTGCCGGCTCCCTGAGCGCAAACCCAGCCTGGAGGACGCGCCCGTGTTCACAGTCGCTCATCACGGAGCCGTGCTCCGCAAAGGAGAACACAGTCACGGCCCGCAAAGCCGACTGGCGTCAGAACGTCACGTGACAGCCACAGGCAGCTTTTCCTACGCGCACGTTAAGGTGAGCCAGCTTTTCCAAATCAAACAGGAAAGCTGAACCCGGCGCGGACCTGTCACTGGAGGCACCCCAGGAAACCCTGGAAGGGCTCAGGCAAGGTGCACCACGGTGCGTGGGTTGCAGGAACTCGGGCTCCCCACTGCTTTATGGCTTTTGTATTTCTGAAATGTTTTAGAATAAATTCGCCTTTCTCCCATGTTCAGAAAACACTTTTATTTTTCTGCTGAAGAGTCTGAAAGTGAAATTATTTGGTGGGACAGTTTTCCTTGCACTGCAGAGAGGCCACAAGGTAGCAGATGCTCAGGACTCAGGTGTGGGAGGGGCGCTAGGGTGGACGATGGAGGGGCCGCAAGCGGGTAGACACCGGAGGTGCTCCCGGTATTTACACATGTGCGCAGTTTTATTTCAGTGGTCCCGGCTTCCAAAAACACAGCTCCTGGGTTCATACCCCCCTGGACTTCCTCCTGCAAGCTGTGAATCTGGATTTAACTCAGACTGGGAGCGGCAGGAGAAGGGGCTGACTATCCCGGGGTGGGAACAGGAAAGCTGCGGCTGACAAGGTGGGAGGCGGGTGTTCAGTGCACACCGCGGAGGCAGAGGCCAGCCTCGCCATCATACTCTGGCTTTCTGGGGGTCCTTTACTCACTCAAGGTTCTGAACTGGACCCAGTGTACCGTCATGAGGAGACCTGGTTCACATGTGAGAAGTGGGAGCCCCCACAAACCCGAGGTTCTGTGGGCTAGAGGTTTGCACGCCCAGTGCAGATGGTGGACTCAGAGGAAACGCTGGGATTTGACTTGATTGAGCTGCTGGGTGCCTAAAAAAATTCCTACAGTGCTGGCTTACTGATAGCTCTCAAACAGCATCATTCTCGGAGAGCAGACACGGCTTTCGGTGACATAAAAAGATTCTAAGTCCCTGATAATAAACAAAATTGTATCTCCCCCAAAGGGCAGCCTTGGAAGGTCGGGGGCAGGCTCCCTAGGAGGACCCAGAGGTCTCAAGTTTGTTGGCAATTGTCTGGCTGACCTTGAGCAGGGCCTCCTGGAACTGGGGATACCCGGTCCTCACGTGCTCCAGGGTGGTGCCGATGACGGCCAGCCGGTCATCCAGGCGCTGCCGCTCGGCCAGCAGCAACTCCTTGGAGCGGAACAGGAACACGTACCTCCCGTCCTTCACAGCCTGGAGGTGCTTCAGGCGCGTCTGCAGGGCCACGAGCTGGGAAAGGTTCTTGGGTGGATCAGGAGACACTGCGTCAGACTATGCAAATTAAAAAAAGGACACCCACGGGCTACCCCCAAACTCGGACTCCATGAAATGCTGCAGGCAAAGTTCCCCAAATCGAGGGGGAGAGGCTGATAGGCAGGGTGGAGCCTTTTCCTTCCTCCATTATCTGAGAGACACTTGACACTGGCCACGCGGTGGGAGGGTGGGGGGTTGAGCCGCACACTTCCCACAGCTGCCGGGTCTCTGCAGATCAGGCCCAGACCCCGAAGTCCCGTTTGGCCCTCTCTCCTGCCCATACCACATCCAGTCGAGTAAGTCCCACTGGGGAGACTTTGAAATCACGTGCAGAATTCGATGGCTTCTCACTGGCCTCGTGGCTACCGCCCTGGTCTGAGTGTCACTCTCCTCCTTAAGTACTTTCATGGCCCAAGCAGGTGCCCTATGTCCACTCTTGACCCTTGCATTGCACACTCAGTATCAGAGCCTGAGTGGTCCTCTGGAACACAGGCCTCTCCTCAGCTCCCAACCCCACTGTCTCCTGCCTCCCTGAGAGAAAAGCCCAGGGCAGAGCTTGGCTAGGGGCCCTCTCTGCCCTCGCATCCGTCCTGCTGGCCTCAGCCTCCAGCTGTCCCCTCCACCTGAGGCTCCCTCGCGGCCTCCAAGTCTTGGTTCACATGTCATTTCCTTCACATGACCTTCCCGGGCCAGCCGACTTGGTGGTGCAGTCCCCCTCGCTCCCTGGTACCCCCTCCTCTGCTTTAGTTTCCTCCAGAGTATTTACCACCATCTGACATCTGGTATCTCTCCTCTTAGATCTTCTTTCGCCTGTCCTCTGGTTCCTAGAATGTGACCTCCAGGAGGGCAAGGACCATCATCTTCTGTGTCCTATTCTGTAGCCCCAGCACCCAGGACAGTGCCCGGCCCATAAAAGATGGAGACACCATTATGTGTTGTTGTAGATTTTTAGCTAATAGAGATGAAGGGATGGTCACAGCCCACTGCCGTGACCAGCCTGGGCTTAGCCGGGTGGGGAGAAGGCCTTGCCAACTGCAGCTGCAAGGCGCAGACCCCACTGCCTGGGCTCTGGGGCCCTGGTGGCCCTGGCAACTTGCCTACCTGTCTCTTGAGGGCCACAAGCCGGTCCAGGTTGGCCTCGAGCTCATCAACGTCAGACTGCATCGTTGACAGCTGTCCCTGCTTCTCCAGGAGGGAGTTGCTTACACATTTTTGAGTTTCTTCCAGTTCCGCGATGGCTTTGGTACACTCCTCGGTAGCCTAGGAGACAGACAGCAGCATCCTGGGACCCTGTCTCCGGGTGATCCAGTGGACAGGAAAGAGGCGGGGAGGACCTGCCGAGAGCCTTCCATGTGCACCATCCAGGGCGGATTCCCAAAGGATGGAGAGAGGCCTTGCCTCTTGGGAACTCCGACCTGCAGACTGCTGCCCAAAGGCAGGCATGGACTGGAGAAAGAAATGGAAGGCCTGGGCAGTTACGGGGGTTGTCTTCATGCAAGGGAAGGGGGACCAGGGGCAGCTGGACAGCTTTGTGCCAAGGGTGGGGGCAGGAGCCCAGGCCTTATGGGCTGGGGACGTGGACTGGAGAGGGTGGGAGTGCAGATGGCTGGCAGCAGGGTGGGGTTTCCTCTGCAGAGTCTCAGTGGGACCCGTGCTTCAGGAGGCATCCCTGGGCTCCATCACCATGAGGCTGGCAGAGATGAGAAGGGCCATACCACCTGCTGCATCAAAGTGGCCTGGGATGGGCTCAAGTGGGTGCTCTCCAAGTTCCCATCAGCCCATCCCCAGCACCCCAGGGGTCAGGGACCCGGGCTCACTCCCTTCACCATGCTTCCTCTTACGCGGGAAGGGCTGACCTACGGCCAGTGCAGCCCTGAGCGTGCAGGGTGGGTCTTCTGTCAAACCCAAAGCAAGCTCCCAGAGAAAGGCCGGCACAGCAGAGTGGTTGGGCATCTGGGAAGCACCTGCTGACCTCAGGGGTGGCCAGCAGCCACTGCGTCTCTACCCAGAACCAGCAGGGGGGGCGGGGGCTCCCACGGAGGTGCGGTGGCTTTTGTACCCAGCAACGGAGCGGGCTGGCTTGTTAGGTCGCCACCCCCTCTCCCCAGACGCCCCCTGTCACTCTGTCTCCTACAGCTGACTCCAGTCCAGGGTGGGGGCAGAAGCAGGGGCCGTGGCGTGAGGAGGGCGGGAGGCGTCCATGGTGAGCTGGCTGCGGGACAGAGTGACTGAGTGCTTGGGGAGACACCAGCTTGTGTCCCACAGCTCCTCTACCTTGTGAGTCTCTCTGATTTTTCGCCGAAGCTCTATTTGCTTGTAGTGGAAGTCTGTCCGCGTGAGCAATTTCTTGTCCAGCTTGCACTGCCCCCCAGCCCGGGTGGAGATGGTCTCTCTGCGGGCGACGGCCAGCTCCAGGTCCCGGATCATCCTCTCCTGCTGCTTCAGCAGCTGCCCGTGCCTGACCTGGGTTCACAGATGGGGGTGCTGGGAGGCGCTGTCTACTGGTCGGAACAAGGACACGCACCTCAGGACACACAGGCAGCAGGGACACGCTGAGGAATTGCAGGGATCAAGGGGGGCTGGGGGCGGAGGGCTGTGGTGTGCAGTCTGGCACTGGGCCCTGGAGCAGAGGGGACATTAGCCAAAAGAATGGGGAAGTCTGGTTAGAGTCTGTGGCCCAGCTGACCGTACTGTACCAAGCTTAATTGCTGAGCGGGGATAAAGGCGCCATGGCTTTGTGAGATGGTAACATGCAGGGCCTGTGGGATCTGGCTGGGGATGGGGTTGGAGTGGGAGATGAATGGTTAAGCGCGAGAGCACTTTCTGGAGTGTGGGTGTTCTAGGTCTGTTGTGGTGGTGGTTGTCTAGACATGTGCCTGTGTCAGAACTCACTGCACTGGCCATTCAAAGTACATGTTATTGTATGTAAGTCACACCTCCATAAAGTTGGTTTAAAATAAAAAAGGGAAAACAGGCGAGACTCCCCAGGTTCAGTTCAGAATGGTGGTGGAAGGCCTAGCCCAGCCAGTCTGACCTGGACCAGTGACAGCAGCCAGATTCCGTGCACTGGGACACGGCTTGTCAAAGTGACGGCCGCACCGAGCAGAGGCCGGCGTGACCACGGCCTCGGTGATCCACGGCCCTCGGTGCGGTGAGAGAGCACTGTTATTTCATGATGCTGTTGGTGGAACTCACTCCCCAGCCGAGAGAAGATGGACATGGACCTCTGTCTCACACCATAACCAAAGATAAATCCCAGATGGAGTCGAGATCTAAGTCTGTACAAACAATTGAAAAGAACTTAGGAATAGATTTGTGCAGCTTCAAGCGGAGCTGACCTTCTTGAGCAATACAGGAAGCCCAGAAGCCATGCAGCAAAAGGCGGAGACAGCACAGTGCGAATGCTGGAGCCTCTGAGTGCAGAAGGACCCACACAGAGCAAAGGTGAGCGTGATGGCAAACGGCTAGAGAGAAGCACCCAGAATGGGCCCTGTCGGGGCTACGGACCCCGCAAGGCACTGAGTTCCTAAAATTCACAAGTAAGAAAAAAATAGTAGTAAGAAATTGAGTAAATGGCCCCGCCCCCCCCCCCCCCCCCCCCCCCACACACACACGTGAGAAATCCATTTTCACCGGTAGATAGTCGGGTACTCTAAAACTGACAAACAAATGAGTGTGTTTAGCAAAATCACAGAAACAAAGCCAATACACAAAGCAATTGTGTTTCTGTATACTAACAATGAGGAATTGGAAATGGGATATTAAAAATGACCATTCACAGTAGCACCAGAAAACAGGAACTGCTTAGCCATAAGTCTGACAAAACATGTAAGATCTGAAAATGAGAAACACTGAGAAGTCAAACAAGACCTAAATAAATGGAGAGCAGCACATTCGAGCTCCTGCGTCAGAAAACCCAGTGATACGAAGAGGCCACAGGACCTGCTCTGCAGATTCAGGGGATCTCAGTCATGATCCCAGCAGGAATTTCTGTAGAAATTGACAGGCAGATTCTCACATTTTTATGGAAAGGCAAAAGGTACAGAAAAGACAAGACAATTTTGGAAAAGTACAACATTGGGGGCACCACATTAAGTGTGGGACTACAGAAATCAAGACAGTGTGGGACTCGGGGCGGGTCGGGCATGAGATTGTGGAGACTCAGGCAAATATAGTCAGCTAATTGCCACCAGGGCACAGAGGCGTTCAGGGGGCAAAGGATGGTCTTCCCACTAAGTGGGGCCGAAACAGCAGGACATCCGATACAAAACTAACCCCAGTCACCACTGGAACACAATACAAAAATCAACTTAAAACAGGTCATGGACTTTCATGCAGAGCCTAAAAGTATGAAGCTTCTCGAAGGAGACATAAGAGAAAATCTTTGCGGCCTTGGGCTAGGCAAAGATTCCTTAGAGGCTTCGCCGACACAACCCACCACGACCTGAAGGGTCGACTGGACGTGGCCAATATGACAGATCGCAAATGTATCGCACGGCAAGTGAGAAAAGCTAGTCTCAAAATGCTTCATGCAGAGATCTATGTATGGGACCTTCTGGAAAAGCCAAAACTCCGGGAACGGGAACCGCGTGGCACTGGCAGGGACTGGGGTGCGGGAGGGCTGACACGGGGAGGCGGGGTGATGTGGGGAGGAGGGAAATACTTTCTGCTGTGAAGTGCTGCGATTGTATGTCTTTGTCAAAACTCAGGGCTGCGCACCACAGAGGGTGAGCTTTTACTCAACTAATACTTCAGTTAAAAAATAAGGCCTGGTTTTGGGATAACACCCAGGACTGCCGGGGCTGTGGGGACACAGTAGCCTTAGGAAAAGAAATATGTTGGACTTGTGTAGTCAAGAATGTGCATACTCTTTGACTCAGTAATTCAACTTCTGGGAATCTAGCCTACAGAAAAGGCACGCACACCTGCAGTAAGGGTGTCACTATGACGTTTATATTGACAAAACAGCCACCTGCACTGTCATCAACCTGGGAATGTTTCAATAAATTGCGATATATCCAAACGATATTCTGTAGCTATTGAAGAATACGTTAATGTCCATATTACTGTTTTTAAATTAGTTGCTAAATTGTATGTCAGACCCTATTTTCATTAAGGAATAAAATCCCCAACACCCTGGGGGAGGGAGAGGGAGCCCGGGTCGGCCAGCAGAGGGGCGGGGACCACCTGCTGCAGCCAACAGGCGTCTTCTGTGGCTTGAGAAGCCACTTAAGCGGAGGGTTTTTAAGCTTACCAGTAGCAAATGCATGTGACCAGAATTCTTCCCTAACTCAGCCAGAGGGGCTGTTACTGAAAACAGTACCGTAGAAGTGGTGCTGAGTTGTGTTTATTACCTGCTCCTATTTGTATCCCTAAGGCCTGAACCTTGGGCTCCATGATAGCCTGGGAATTAATTACCAGGCCTTTTTAAGATGATGAAAACCAGCCAAAGACGACAGTGGTGAGGACACATGGCCCCGAGGGAAAGGGGGTGTCTTTGGCCCTGGGATGCATCTCACTGGTGGGTCGCGAGATTCGGGGGACACAGCCAGCCCTGAAATGTGTCAGAGTGCACTGGCTGCTGGGGCAAGGCTAAAACGGTGTCGCGTCAAGGGTTACGCACACAGCTGTGTGCGTCCTGGGGGCCCCACGATTGTTGCAGTGCCTGAAGAGCACAGGCCAGACGACCCTCACGTCCCCTGGGAACTGCGTCCATGCTGCTGGCCAGCGTGGCCCATGTGGCTCCCACAAGGGCCGGAGCTGACCCAGGCCAGCCCCTGAAGTGACCAGGCGCCCCCACCCTGCCGTCCGTGCCGCCCCCTCCCACCCACCTTCATCCTGTGGATCTCAGCCTTCATGGCTCTGATCTCCATCTGGCCAGTCCCAGAATCCACCGAGGTGCGCATCTCTTTTGCCAGTTGGATTTTTTTCTCCCAAAGCATGATCTGGTGTCTTTAAAGGTAAGAGACAGTGTAAGAGCTGGAGAAATGGAGGAGATTTCTTCCTCATGCTTTGGGGGCTCACTCCAAATTGGGAACCCCCAGCGGGGAGGCTGAACCTTGGAACCTTCTCGCAGTGCTGAGTACAGGATGGGCTCAGGGCAGCACCACAGGTGTCTGAAGTTGGGTGTGGTGGGCTGTGGGAGCTGCCACCTTCCAGGCTGTGAGGGGTCCCCCTGGCTTGGCAGGTGGTGTCTTAAGTGTCAATGCACAGAGCACAGGCTTGGCTGTTCGCTAGAAATGGACTTCTCCCATCTGGGCCCAGGAGCTCAACCTCAGCCTCTGGGCCTGACGTCCTCTCAAGTTCCCGCCAGCCCACCCAGCCCAGAGCAAAGGGGATGCCCGCCCTGGGGCCCAGCGCCGCCTGAAGCCTCCTGGGTTCCGGTGGAGACAAACCTTCGGGGGAGGGCAGGTGCTGGTTTTGGCTTCTGCTGCTCCCCCCTCCCCTCCTCTCTATGCTTCCCAGCACAGTGCTCGGGAACAGCGGGCAGCTGGCCAGCGCCTGCCCAGTACTCCTGAGGGGAGCCTGCCTGCGGCCCCCGTGTCCAGCACCCAGTGCAAGGTGCTGGACCCCACAGGCACTCACGGCATCAGGGGGGGGCCCACTTACTGGCACCCAGGCTGGGGGCAGGGGTGGCCCTCTGGTCTGCCAGGGAGGAGGGTGCCGAGCGCGGCAGGAGGGAGCCGGACCCACAGGGGCTGGTGCAGCCGACTGGCTGCCAGGGTCGGCCTGACCTCTGCTGCGTCTGCCCCAGCCACACATGGCTACGGACTGCTTCAGCGTAGGTGAGTCCTAACTGAGATGTGCCGTGAGTGTAGAGTGCACAGCAGATTACAAAGACAGAGTATGGAAACAAAGATTGTAAAATTCAAATTCCAGCGTCTATCAGTAAAGTTTTATCGGAACACAGCCACACCCATTTGCTTATGTATTGTCCACGGCAGCTTATGACCCGTGGCTACAGAGTTGAATGGCTTCCACAAAAAGCCAAATTAAGGCTTCTCAAAAAGCCAAAAATATTCCCCATCTGGTCCTTTACAGAAAAGGTTTGCCAAGCCTCTGGTGTAGAGAGGTGGGTTGACAAAGCAGAACATGAAACCCTCAGAGGAACTGAGGAAAGTAAATACAGGTGACAGAAGATGATGTAAGCGCCTGAATAGACTGTAACCAAAAGCTCTTAAAACATTAGCAAGGACCTAGGCCCCTGCGGGGTCTAACCCAACACGTGGAGATGTGTTTGGAGGAGACGGTCATGAGGATGGAGCCTCGTGAATGGGTTTAGTGCCCTTATAAAAGAGACCCTGCAGCTCCCTAGCCCTTTCCATCCCCTGAGGGTACAGCCAGACACCTGCAACCCAGAAGAGGTCCCTCACTCCAGAGGCCGGCACCTTGAACTCAGACTCCAGGCTCCAGAGCTGTGAGCAATAAATGTCTGTTGTTGATAAGCCCGCACACAGCCTGTGGTGGCACAGCAGCCAGGATGGACTAACAGGCCCTCAAAAGCATCAGGCCCAGATGGTTTTATGTGTAGATTCTTTCAAACTACAAGGAAAGGATGCACCCTTTGCTGCTCAGGGCCTCCAGGGCACATGACATCAACTCTGACACCTCCGCACAGTGCTTGCTCGGCAACCATCCCGCAAAGGACGACTTCAAAGGGGAGCAGAGAGAACGATTCCATTTTTGTGATAAAACACAAACAAGAAAATGTGTGCACACGTGGTTTTCAGATAAAGGAAGAGAGTTGGAATTGGGTGTGATTTTCCTCACTGGGCAGTCGTTGTTACCGTGTAAAATGCTTGCAGTCGGGTATGGATTGCTCTTAGGGTCAGGCACCTGTCAGCATTACAGAAACACTATCATTTTTCAAGTTTATCCCAAGGACAGACACTGAATTTCCAGCAATAACTGGCTTGGGGAGAGGGCAGGACACCAGAGCCCTGTGGTGACCTTCGGCTGTCCGGGGTCCCTGTGGTCCCAGCCACCTGCCCTCAGGGTGCCGCGCTACCCTGGACTCACTCAGCCTCCACCAGGCGGTTCAGGGTGGCGGCCTTCTCCTCGCCAAGCTGGCTCAGCTTATCCTGCATCTCGATGGTCTCCCTCTCAGAGGCCTGCATACAGAGTGCCAGTGGCTGCGGGCGGACAGCCTCTGCAGGGCACCCCCAGCCCCACGCGCCCCCTCTCCTCTGCCCCACTGCCCCCGGGCCCCCGGGCCCCCCCCCCCCCCCCGCCCCCCACACGCCCACTCCCCACTCCCCCGTGTGCCCTGCGCCCGACCTTGAGCGAGCACAGGAACTCCTTCTCGGTCACCAGGTTGCCATGCCTCAGCTCCTCGGAGCTGCTCCGGTTCCTGCTCACCAGCACGTTGAGCTTCTTCAGGTCATTGTCCAGGCCCCTCATGTGCCGCTCGATCTCCTTCCGCTCCTTCTCCTCCTGCTCTATCTTGTCTGCGGCAGAGCAGGGCCACAGGCCCTCAGCCCTCACCCGCCGGGACGCCTCGGCCCCGAGAGGCAGGGTCACTCCCTCAGCTCCCCTCGCGCCTCAGTATCCTCAGCGCCCACCTGAATCACATCCCCACTGGGCCAGAGGAGAGGGGAGGGGCCCGAATCCTGGGCCTTCACGGAGCTGAAAGGACCTCTGGGTGTGGGCAGCCAGCAGACGGGGGTGGCATGATGATGGCCAGCAAGCTGCCCTCCCCCAGGATACTCAGGTTCCTCAGAGGCAGGGACAGACCCTGAGTCTCCAGGAAGGGCAGCCTCACATGGGTCCCCACCCCTCCCACAGGTGTGGGAGCTGAAAACAGCCGCTCAAACCTCCGACAGATGGGTTTGGGCACCCCAAGGGCAGCACGGCTCTGGGAGGAAACATGCACGAGGTGCCTGGGTGGAGTGGCCAGGCCACGGGCATTGCCTGTGTGTCCGCACGGCTCGGCTGATCACCGGGTGGGACTGAGTAGATGTGGATGCTTTAGCGGGTGGTCGTTGGGGTGCATGGCAGCGGGGAGGGTGCGCGCCTCCCCTGCTGGGCAGCCCGGCACACTGGAGACCCTTAGGGTTTAGATGCGGCCTGGGGCCAGACGAGCCGGGAGCCCCAGTGGGACGGTCCTCTGAGTTCAGCTGGAGAGGAAGGAAGAGCCTCTCCCTGCAGCTCCAAATCTGGGGCCCCAGGAGGCCCTGTCTCCCCGAGCAGGGGCAGTGTGTGCCGGCTGCTCTCCCTGGGGACGCCCGTGCTCCTAGCTCTGGGACCACTCTGCAGTCCGTGAACTTAAACTCAGTTTCTCCATGCTTCTGTCAGGACAACAGTTCATGTTTGCAAAATGCTCATGACGTGAGCATTGCTGTGGGTCATTCTAAGGGCCTCGTGAGGCGAAGCAGCGCGCCCCCCGGAGGGACGCTCCGCCCAGGGCAGTGGTCCTCTCCCTGGGAGCTGCAGGGTCACTTACTTTCTATTCGGAGCTTCTTCTGCTCCAGGACATGGGCCTCCTTCTTGAGTGTGTCCAGGGAGGCCAGCTGCTCCTCGCGTTCCTGCGTGGCCTGCACCACCTCCTGCTGCAGGCGGAGCCAGGTCACCTGGGCCCGAAGCACACCGGTGCTGTGTTCCTCGATCAGCTTGGTCAGCCTTTTGATCTCAAGCCCCAGCGGCCCCACTTCTTCCCCCTGAGGGTGGTATTTGCCAAAGAGCAGAATGAGTCTCCCTGTTCCCAGAGGCCTGTGTCCTGTGCGGGCTGCAGGGGGCTGTGGCCCCTGAGACCATGCGTCAGTACAAGGACTGAGGAGATTTTACCTGGAGGCACCGGCGCCCATCACTGGGTTCCTGCCTCTGAGGGTCCAGGTCACACGCTGGGGACCCACTGTGGGAGATGTGGGTCTCGGGGCTTGCAGCCCCTGCCCCTCCCCAGTGGCATGGCTCCACCCTGCCACGGCCTTGTGGGGGCGAGGGCAGGGTCAGGGGGGCCCCTGTCGCCAAAGTGGTTTTGCAAGTTGTCTTTTAACAGCAGACTGTCACAGGAGGCCCGTGGTAGGTGCTTAGGGCACGGATATCGGACTGACATGTTGGACTACAAGCCTCAAGCGCAGTGGGTCAGTGGGTCAGTGGGTCAGTGGGTCATTGGGCCCTTTCTGCCTACTGCCTGCTTTAAGGCCCAAGGGCAGGCCCAGAATCAAGAGGAAGAAAGTCTCATGCCAGGTGAAAGTTATATAGAATTCAAGTTTTAAGGGCCATAAATGAGGTTTATTGCACACGGCCACACCCATCCACTCACTATGGCCTGTGGCTGCTTTCTCGCCACTGCAGCAGGGGTGACACCTTTCGATAGAGACCATCTAGCCTGCAACGCCTGAAATATTTACTACTGGGCTTTTGACAGGAGGTTTGCAGAAACCCCTGACTTAGAGCACTCCGCACACGAGCCATTTCACCTGCAGATGGGCGGGGAAGGGAATGGCTGTATTCTCTGTGGGTTCATTTCTCAGTGCAAGGCCTGAGTATCGACTAGAGGTGGCCTCTCCTGGCCCTGGGATCTTACCCCCAGCTCAGACACCATCTGCTCCAGCTGCTTATTGGAAAAGTTAATGAGGCCTTGCTTTCTCTCAATCAGGATTGTGCGCCTGGAGATTTCGTTCTCACTGTTGGCAATGAGGTCGCTGACTTTTTTCACTTCATTGGCCAGCTCGGCCAGCATCTTCTGATGCATGTCCAGCCTGCAGGTGGTGTTTGTGATATCCAGGGTGGTCTGAGCAATGTCACCATCAATTTTGGAAAGATGGGTCACCTGAATTGGCAAAAGGAAACATGTCTGAACATTTTGGGCTTCAAATGAGCTGGCTGGCTTATGGTTTCCTTGAATGTCTGGATGTCCGTCTGGTTAAATCCCAGAACATCATGGGGAGAGGAGGAGGCTGGTTTTCTCTCCATCTCAAGGCCCTGTCAAAGGACCTACTTGTTGGAACCCTAGTGGTAGTTTCTCACAAAAAAGAAAGATGATATGGTTCCTTCTCACAAAACAAACGGCACACCTTGTGGGAAAGTGTGAATCACAGAGGAAAGAACCTTTCAGTCGTGCCATTCGGCCACCCAGTTTGCCACCATCTCTGACCTTCCTTCTGTCTTTAGAAACCCCCTTCCTCCCCACAGAAGCCAAAAACAGGATCACACTCTACAATGGAGGTTTGTGAGCCGCATTTTTTTAGGTAAACGTTGCCTTGCGTTCTCACACCACTGTTACTGGTTGTGCAATCCTGGGTCATACTGGTGTGCATGTCAGAGCCGTCAGCACCCACTCCGGGCCTCACCACCAACTGAGCGCCTGCACTGCTCCTGATGTCGGTAGCTTTGGTGGAGAGGCCGAGGTGCCGTCCCTCTGAGCCTGAAACTGGTGTCAGTGTTCCTATTCAAGTAACGCTGTGGCAAAACTTCATGACGACCCCGTATATTTGATGGGACAAATGTTCTTATGTTTTACTGAAAAGCTGGACACAGTCCTAGAAAAAGAATATGCCTGGCGGGCCACCCACCACCCAACGGGAAGGTCGGGACCCCGGGGCTACTCGCCAGCCCTGGGTTCTGGGCGGGGGCTTCTGCCCGAGGTAGAGCCGCGAGGACTCTGCAGGCTCGCCGGCTGCCCTGCAGGTCTGACCAGCCCGCCCACCCCTTATGTTGGCTCTCAGAGGAGATTTAACTTGGCGGACCCTTTCCTGCGAAGACAGTTTATTATTTGGGGTTCAGGCTCACGCCGGGGACAGAGTCCTTTCCCCAGGACGGGCACTGCCTGAGCCTCTGACCAGCCCCTCACCCAGGCGGCCCATGCAATCCTCAGCTCTCACGGCCCCCGGCTCGTCTCGGCTCCTCTCCCCCGTGGCCCTAGCTGGCCCTGTCCCTCGAGCACTCTCTGACCCGCCACTGTGGGTGACTCTGCAGGACACCCACCATCCCCGGGTTTAAAACCAGACCCTGCCCACCAGACGCTTCCGGCATGTGAAGTCCCCCAGCTCCCTGTGAGCGGGGGCCCTCCCAGCTCAGGGCGTGCCACCTCTGCCAAGCTCACCTGGGATTGCCCTGCCTTCCGCTCTGCCCACACTCACCACATGAGGGCGCTTCCGTCCTAAGACCCCTTCCTGTCACCCGCTGGACGGGCCAGAACACGGCCCCAGCCGCCTGGTCCTGCTGGGACCACTCTGGCCTGCCCTGGGGTGTCAGCACTGCCCTGAATGGTGTGGACCTGGGCTCCGGATGATTCCGTCCAGCCCCAGTCTCTGCTCCCTGTCTCAGATATGCCTTGCCCATCTGGTACCACCCCCAAGGGCTGCCTTTCGGGAGCTGGGCTCGCGCCTCAGGGCGATGGTAGCAGTTAGTTGGAGCAGGGCTCTTTACTGCCCCCCGCTGGACTCTGGTGGCAGTACAGGTACCTCCTCCGGGGGCGGGGGGGGGGCTGGGGTGGGCCGCCTCCTTCACACCCACCGTGCCCCTTAGCTTCCCCAGTGCCCCCTGGCTCCCTCCTTTTGCTCCCAGCAGGTGGTCTTGCGCCCACTCCCCCGCCATCAGCCAGGACCTCTCGAGGAGACCAGCCGGGTATCTGGGCTCCAGCCCCGTCCGCTTCCTCGGCACAACCAGGCCAGAGGTGAGCCGTCTCCCTCCCAGGTGTCTGGGAGGGGTGAGGTGCCGCAGGTTGCCACCCAGGCAGACAGTGGCCCCACCCCCCAGGAGGGCAGGCGAGCCCCACCAGCTAGGCAGCTGGTCCTTCAGTCTGAGCAGGGCCTCCTCCCCACCAGCGCCCACCAGGCAACAGTGGGCGTGGCCGGCATTTAGGGGTCACTGCCTCTAGTCCTTCCAGGTGCTTTGCTATCATTTTAATGATCTGTCGGGTTTAACCCTCCAGCATCTGGGGGTGCCTCACACCAGTGAGAGTGAATGCAGCAGACGCAGCCCGACGCGGGAGCTCCCCTCCCCTCCCACCCTCAGGCCTGGGCTGGAGTCACATACATGGAACCTTAGGCATATCCGCAGCCCCATGCACACCCGAGGCATGGGGCTGGAAAGCTAGTGTGGGGCCGTGTGGCCGGCCCTCTGCTGGGGTGTGCTCTAGGTCCAGTGCAGGCTGCGGTGGCCTCCGCAGGGTCCCCCCAGGGGTCCTGACAAAGCAGGGGATGCCGGAGGGCGTCACCCATGAGGAGAGACAAAGAAGCAACTATTCAAGTGAGGGGCTGCTTTTCAAAGGACACAGGAACTCCGACCACAGCTCAGACAGCAAAGGGGAGCTCAAGGGGGCAGAGGGGTTTCCCAGGCCAGGAAGGTCAGTTCATACTCCAGGACCTGGGCCAGGCAGAGGCTCTGGGAGCCCCACAATCCATTTAAAATCTCCTACCCTTTGGCCCAGGGTTTCTGTGCAGCAATTTATCCTCAGAAGTGGGGACAAAGGTGTACAAGCATGTTCAGGGCCGAGTATTTAAAGTCCAGAAACAATGTGAAGTGTGTAGCAGGGAACTGTTAAATGAAATGCATGCATGCATCTGATGAAATGTTATGCAGAAATGAAAGTGTAGGTTTTTGAAGAACACTTAATGAAAACTGTTACAGCGAATATGGCCAAAAAGTAAAACACTATGTATATGCAGGGAAAAATTCATTGACTTCTATAAATATCTGTGTACTTCTGTGTCATATTTCAGTAGAATTAATGAAACATGGGTTTAAATAGACTTAAAACTCATATTTAATTGAGTCCCATGTTGTTTAAGGTGTGTGTGCACGTATGTGTTCACAGTTTGTGTGTTTGCATGAGTGTGCATGTTTGTGTGAGTGTGTGCACGTGTGTGTTGGCCCGGGTGTGCATGGGGATGCGGATATGCGTGTGTTTGTGTGTGTGCACGCATTTGGTTGCATGTGTAAAGATGAGTGAGTGTGTTTAGAAAAACTTCCAGAAGGAAACACCAACATTTTAGAAGAGATTATCTCTGGATGGTGAGGTTACGATGTCTTACTTCCCTCTTTATGCCTTTCCAAGTTTCCATGATTTTTATGATAAAGGGCAATGTCTTTCTGGCTAGAAACAAAGAAAGAGTGTGTAGACACACGCAGGCTCTCTCGTCCCACCAGGCCTGCTGTGTGCACTCTGCTCGTCAGTGCCGCCCCCCAACAACGCTGTCCCCGAGGGCCCCCACCCCACATGCAGTGTGCGGAGGGGACACACCAGGTTGGTCTTTTCCTTCTGGAACTTCAGAATGAGCTGCTGGAAATACTTGGTCATCTTGCTGGAGGTCATGTGCTCCTGCAGCTTCTCCACGACGGAGGCGTCCACCCTCCTCCGCAGCTCCAGCTCGTGCTGGATGTCTTGGTGCGCAGCCTGCAGCTCTGCCGTGGTGGCCATGTACTCCTGCGGAGGAAGAGTCAGAGGTGGATGCTGCTAAGGAGGCCATGGGGCACGCCCTGCCGGGAGGGGGCTGGCCGTACCGCGTGGGCCTTGCCCAGTGCGTCCTCCGTGTCCTGCAGCGTGAGCTGGTAGGTGTTGAGCTCATTCTGCAGGGCCTCCTGCTCAGTCAGACACTGGGCGGTCAGTCTCTGCATCAGGCTGGCTTCCGTCTCCGCCCGCTTCAGGATGCTCGCCAGCTTCTCGTTCTTCTCCTCCTCCTTCATGATGGACTTCTTATAGGCTGTGATCTCACTGTCAATGGACTTGATCTGATGCTGGCATTCACTGACGAAAGTGAGAGAATAAAGCCAGGACGTGAGAACACCAGTGCCCGTGGTTGTACCCCACTCGGAGGAAGCTCACCGAGTGGAGAGAAATCAGGTAGGAAACTGCCCCTTGTAATAGTAGCCAAATCTTGACTTTTTAACTAGGGTATTAATAGTATTATTCCCCATTTCAAGTCCAAGTCTAAAAGTCTTTGAGATTATGATTATGGGAGATGGAAGGGGAAGGAAGCGAATGCATTTTAAAGCGCCTGTCCATCCTCTTTAGTCACGACAACAGTCCTGGAAAGGAAGTTGTTTTTCCAGCTCTGTGGATGCAAACACTGAAGCTCAGAGCGTGTGAGTGGCCCACCCCACGGCCAGAGTGAACGGGTGGCTGGGGAAACACCGGTGGGTGTCACTTCAAATTCTGTTGTTTCCCCCTCCACATCCTGGCCATGGAAATACCTGCAATTTACATCTAGTTAGAAATATAGATACTGGAAAAAGGAGTTTACACTTTGGTGTGTGTGTGAGACATTCTTCCCCTTTCATTCTGAGACGTCCTGCTGTACTTTAAACCTGACTGTCTCTTCTGCACAGTGACAGAGACCATCAACAAAACAAAGGGGAAGCCTAGGAAATGGGAGAAGGTATCTGCAAATAATTTATCTGATCAGGAGCTAATATCCAAAATATATAAGGAACTCATACAACTCAACACCAAAAACACAGATAAGCTGATTAAAAATGAGCAGGGGACCTGAATAGACATTTTTTTCAAAGAAGACATACAGATGGCTAACAGGCACATGAGAAGATGCTCCACATCGCTAATCATCAGATGCTCCGCATCACAAATGCAAATCAAAACCACACTGAGGTACCACCTCACACCAGTCAGCACGGCCACCATCCAAAAGATAGGAAATAACAAGTGTTGGCGAGGATGTGGAGGAAAGGAAGCCCTCCTACACTGCTGCTGGGAACGTACGTTGGTGCAGCCCCTAAGGAAAATGGCATGGAGGTTTTGCAAAAAAACATTTAGTATTCTAAGTGATGAATGTGGCATAATTTAATTGTCCTCATTGACGCACAATTAGGCCCTTTCTAGTTTTCTGTTCTTTTTTTCCTGATTTCACCAGTGGAGCAATCACCTGTACAAATTTTAAAAAGGGTCCTGGGGAGGTGTGCCACGTCCATATGGCAGGAGATTAAGTATTGTTAAGGGGTCAGTTTCACCAAACAGATTTATCGACTGGATGCAGTTCTGATCACACCCCAGTAGGCATTTTTCTTCATGACTGACAACCTCAATTCTAAAATGTTTGCGGAAATCCAAAGGACTGAGAATAGCCAAAATAATCCTGTGAAAGAAGAACAAAGACTTCCACGGTCCGACTTTAATTTCCTATGAAGCTGTAGCTTCCTGGAGAAAGAGGGGACATATCACCAGTGGAACAGAAGAGACAGCCACACAGGAACACGCATGGGACCCGCTGGTTTTCGACAAAGGTGCCACCGGTTTTTGATGGCGGTATGGCAGTCTTTCAACAGCGGTGCTGGGACAACCGGGGACAGATGTGCAAGAAGAGATGGGACCCTGACTTCACACCCCGACAAAATCACTTTGGAATGGTTCACATGCCCATGGAGAGCTACAGTTATAAAACTTCAGCAGACAACACAGGGGAGAAACTTATGGCCCTGGGTCAGGCAGAGATTTCTCAGAGAGGACATAAAAAGCATTAGCTATGGAAAAAAATTAACTGGACTTTATCAAAATTTAAAACTCTGCTCTTCAAAAGACACTGTTGAGCGACTGAGAAGAAAGACCACTGACGAGGAGAAAATATTTCCAGAACACACATCTGATAAAGGGTTTGTGTCCAGGATACATGAAGAACTCTCATAACTCAATCATAAGATAAAGCACTCACTTTAATGAGCAAAAGACACTTTACCGAAGAAGACACATGGACCACAAATAAGTGCAGGAAAAGGCGCTCCACACCGTTACTCAGGAGGGAAATGTGGGCTCAAACCCCGATGTGATACCACGACGTGCCTCCCAAGGGCTGCATTTAATGGCTAAAATTAAAATGAGTGACAACACCAAGAGCTGATGAGGACGGGCAGTAATGGGATCGTGTATGCTGCTGGCGGGAAGGCAAAATGGAACAAATCACTTTGGAAAACCCTGTGGCAGTTTGCAGTAAAGGGAAATATCTACTTCCCAGCAACCCCCCACCTGGGTATTTGCCGGGGCCGGGAGGGCGGGGAATGGAAATGTGTCTGCACCCAGACCAGCACAGATGGCCACAGCAGCTTTATTCGGGATTTCCCCAAACTGGAAACAACCGGCATGCCCATCAGCGGGTGACTGGATAAAGGCATTTCGATGTCCCCACGAGGGGATCACTGCCCAGCAATCTGGGGGAGCCAGGGGCGATACCGAAGCGCCAGGGCGGAACTCCGGGGCACCACAAGGAGGAAGAGGAGGCAGATGAGAAGAGCCCCCTCTGTGTGACCCACGAACGTGACATCTGGAAACGATAGAGCTACAGGGGCACAGAGTGGGCCAGCGTTTGCTGGGGGCTGCGGGAAGTGCCCGACATCCCCCATGTATGGCAGTTACCTGCTTCTATCCATTTGCCCGAACTGTGCGCTGAAAAGGTAACTTGTACATAATGAATTTGTACATAAATTATCCTAGATAAACCTGACTTAACCTGAGAAAGTTACTCATTTTCTTTTTTAGGAAGCAGCAGCCTTATAGATGTCTAAAATTTGACAGTAAAAATAAGATGTCCAATTTAAAAAAGATACAGTTACCAAATTGCATGACAGGAGTCTGAACACTCTGGTGTAACATGTGCTTGGGGGGGAAACATGTCTGCATGTGCCCAGAAAGCTCACAAACTGTCACTGGCACCAGAGGGGAAAGACGGTGGTATTTTTAAATCCTTTTCTCTGGTTTTCAAATTTCCTGTAATGTGATCACTTATGTTTGATAAAAATTATTGAAAAAAAAACACACTTAAAAAACTTCCTTGATTAACAGATGCCGACTGAAAATAAACAAAACAGACCCTGGTGGAATCTAGGGGCAGCCTGAGCCCTGGGGGGGTCGGAGGGGGCCTGCTTTAGGGTCTGGAGGCAGCTGGGGGCAGAGGGGCTCCTGGTTCATGCTGAGCTCCATCTGCCCCCCGCATTGCCTGTCAGTAGGTAAGACAGAGGCAGATAACAGGGCCCCAGGGACCCTTTGCCGCCCTATCCCTGAGGACCCCCCAAGTTAAGCACAGCACCTTCTTTGTGGTTTCTGGCTTGTTTTGAGAAGCTTCACATGAAATGGCCCATTTCCTTTGAATCCCTGACTCTCAGTGTATTCAGTCTCAGCCGTGGGTACTCACCTGTGGTCAGGACCCACTTTTGATCTGACTTTGTCACTAACATTGCAAAGATTTGCGGGATGGCCTTGGCCCTTAACGTGTCTGTGTGTGTGGGGCCTGCCTGTCTAGAGGGCACATGCTGGCTTCACCCGGGGCTGCTGGGCCCAGACCAACAGCATGAGCCCCCTGCCTCAGGGAGCCTGTGGAGGGACGGTCACCTGGCCTCCCCGAGTGGAAGGGAGGGACATGACAGCGTGTCACACGAGCAACCCCAAAGGGCCTTGCCCACACACCCGTGTCTGGGGACACAGTACTAACAGGGTGCTCTCTGACCTTGCACTGTGCCGGGTCTTCTGGGTGGCATGCATCCGTGGCAGGGATGGGTGCCACCGGCCAGGCCCCAGGCCTGAGGGAGGCCCCCGGGGGTGGCGGCGGTGGTCCCCATGCCCAGCGTGCTCTGCACTGCCTCCCGCTCCCCCCTCCTCCTCTGTCAAATGTGGGTGATGACAGAGCCCCGCTCGGAGGGGCCGTGCCAGACCAAGTGGCACAGGGGCCTGCCACACAGGAAGGGCACAGCCAGATCACACGCGATTACTGCCTTGCTCTGAATTCTGCACCCGACCCTGTTTCAGGCCCTGCGGATGAGGAGCTCCTGCTGGCGACTGCAGACGCCCCTCCTGGTCTCCCTTGCTCAGCCAGGCAGACTGCCCCAGCCCTCCGTGCTGGAGGGAACTGCCCAAGAGGGCTGTCTCTGCTGTCGTCAGGATGTAAGGAAAAGGAGTCTAGAGGGTGTTGAGGCCAGCGTTTCTGCTTTCTTGTGCCGGGAGCTCTGGACCAGCCTGAAACCCAACTGCGTGTCAAGGTTCCCCTGCATTTCTGTGACCACATGCAGAGCCCCTGCCAACAGCCGAGGCAGCAAGAGTCAGCAGACGCACAGGCTTGCCCCTAACCTTGCTCATCATGAATGAGACACATGGGAGCAACTGACGGTGCCCCCCAGCCCAAGAACTGGGAGATTGGATCGTCTAAATTGTAGAACTGATATAAGATGAGACATGCAAGGAAATTGAAAAGGAAAAAATGCAGGATTTGGCCAGAAACTAATGGAAGGTATTAAGTCACTGGGAAAAATCTCCTGGGCATCAGAAGGGAGGAGGGGCAGATGAGTGACAGGAAAAGGCCCCCACAGCAGGAGGGGCACAGAGGCGGCTTCCAGGGGCCCTTGGGGCACCTCCTCCTGCACGAGCAGACCGCCAGGTGCCTCTCCCTTCCCTGAGCAGCGCCCTGGCCAGCACAGGCCATGTTCTTTCCCACAGGTAGGAACCTGCTGGTCCAGGCAGGGAGCCCTGGTCCTTTGGTGCCTACACCTCATAGTGGGATGAATAAACCGGCGGTGTCCTCTATGTCAGCCTCTGGTGAACATGACTCCTGCACACTAGCCCCAAGGGCACAGAGGCGTTCTCAGCATGATGCAAAACCCAGCTTCGAGGACAGCAGGCCTGGTCCTCGGGAACCCTGTCCAGTGAAGGCCCCTGCCGTGCCCAGACAGCACCGGGGTGCTGGCCTTATGTCCCACGTCCTGGCCATCAGGCAGGAACATCACCCTGTTGTTCATTTTCTAAAATGGTCTATACACCATGAGTCGGCATTTGGTGTGTGGTGCTGGACAGGACTGGGAGTCGTAAGTGACTCTGGCGATGCCCTGACCTTCTGTTAAACTGTCCTAGAGTCCCTTCTTCACACCCATCTGGACACAGACGGCCCAGCTCTGCAAATGTCATTCACAGTTCCCGTGCTATGTTAAAGGTGGGTCTCACGTCTCTGAGTCTGACAGGTCAGCTGACCTAGAACCAGACGCCCTGTTACTCGTGTGTGTTTTGTTAAATATTCGCTGAACATTCCACGCATGCATATTTTAAAAACACAATGTCGTGTCTTTCATCAATCAGATTGGCACAACCCAAAGGCGTGGAAGCCCGCTGAATTGTCCTGGGACTTGGGAACACCGCTGTGGGGTGTGATGTCACAGCCTTACTGGGAGATGCCTGTCAGACCTGCGCGTGCACATCCCCAAACGTCTAGGCTGCTGGGGAATGTAGACACAGCATCATGTAAATGTCACGATCCCGGACATGGTGTGTCGGCAACATGCCAGCGGGATGCTCTGCGGTGAAAGGGGAGGGAGGAGCCATCTTTATACTGTGGTTTGGGAAGCTCTCCAGGACACACTGTTGGTGGAAAGGCAGAGAGAGCACAGCACCGTACCGCGTGCGCCTAGCGTGGCCGCGGTGCATGTGTGTGGCTTTTGGCCTCAGAGTCGCAGGACCGAAAGGAAGCGTCTTCCCGGCTGTGCGGCCGCCAGAGACCACGCGGGGCAGACGGGATGCGCCCTCCTTCCCGCGGGGGGCAAGTCCTTGCGCCGCTCTGGGCCGACCGCGGTTCAGCGATGCGAGTGGGCCAAGTGCCTCGGGGGGCGCCATGCCAGGAAGCCCCCGCCTCGAGCACCCCACCCACTCCACACGGCCAGAAGGGGACTCAAAGGGGACTCGACGAGGGGGCCTCGTCCTTCCCTTTGTGGGACAGGGGGATTAAACTGGATTCCAGTCGAAACGCAGCCCTCGGGAGAACAATCTCAGAGGGACAGCGTCTCTGCCCACAGGCGGTGAAACTGCAAACCAGGCTCCCCTTTGCCTCCCAGAGCAAACACCCCGCCCCTCTCCTGCCCCCCCTTCTCCCAGATGCCCCCAGGAGTCTGAGCCCCAAAGCTTGGCTGCCCCTGGCGCTTCAGGAAGCTTGGCCAGGCTTCGGAAACACAGAAATCCTGGTGGACAATCCGGAGCTTCCAGGATGGACGCCGGGCTGTGGGGCTGCAGGTGCACCCTGGCCCTGGGAGACCCCGCAGGACAGGTGCTGGGTGCCCACCCGGGAGGGAGCAGGAGCCGCATGGTCTGCACCCCGCCCACCCCCACGCTCCCACGCATCTCAGGCCCTACCTGAGGGTCTCATGGATGGTTCTGTGAGCCTCGTCGCGAAGCCTCATGCCCATGAGGCTGGTGGCCCACTGCTGCAGGACGTGCCTTTTCTCCACGTGGATGGCGTCTATTTCCGTGCATGCCTGCAGGGCAGAGTCAAGGTCCATTTCACTATGCTTGAAGCCCCAAAAGGAGGTCTGAGATCCCAAACTTTCAAGAATCATATTCCTTCCCGTTTCCCTGGCCTTCCTTTATTATGAACCAATGAAAAACAAATGTGAAATAAATACAGCTCTAAAGACACACCAAACAGCCACGTGAGCCTTTACTCAGGGTCCCATGGCCCCAATGCCAGGGGAATGCAGTGGGGTGGCTGGCTGGCTGCCGGACCCAGCTCAGGCAGCAGGCGCCCTGACTCTGGGGCTCCCCCTGGGCTGGGCCAGTCAGCCAGAGGTGGGCACCTTCCTGTGGCCCCCAAGGCTGCCACGGAAGAGTCCTATAACCAGAGTATGGGTTGAGATGCAAAGATCACGGCTGAATTCAGTCTTTAAATGTTTTGAACACCCTTCCCATTAAAAAAAAAAGTGTTTCCTTCTATGCAAATTAGCAAAAAAGAAAGTAGTACCAATAATCCCACCACTTAAGAGCTTATGATGTCTAACACCCTGCTGTTATCTTCCTGTGTGTGTGTGTGTGTGTGTATTTTTATGGAATCATATTCTACATATTATTTTGTAATCTAGAATTAGAAGTTAGGATACCATGAATGGGCTTCCATGTCAGCAAATATTTCTCCGACTGGCGGGCAGACCTGCCCTACACAGGTATGTCATACTTGGTTTAAGCAAGGCCGTCTCCTTAGCAACTCTCTGTGCTATTATGTTCAACGCGGCGCCCTGCTGAGCCTATTTGTGTGCAGGAGTCTGTGATGCGTGCAAGCTTTACCTGAGTGCACCTTTAGCATTTCCCTTGGAATGAAGCCCAGGTGGTGATACTTTGGGCTGGGGAGGGAGCTTCCTTCCCCATTCATGCTACTACATCGTCCTTAAACAAAGACCCTGGTAAAGACCAGCAGGCGTTTTCCTCGCGGGCATGGGAACTCCCCCTGCTGCCATTCATCTTTGCCAAGCCAGCAGGAGGAAGCCAGCCGGTCCTTTTACTATTCTTGTGCCTCATGTGTGCGTTCACCGATTCTGTGGCACCTGCTCCAGCCCCTGCTGTTCTGGGCGCAGGAAGCCATGTGAATAAACGGGGGCGGTCTGCCCGGGCAGAGACTGGCGCAGAGGAAGGTGGGGGGCACAGAAAGGGACTTCCTGGCAATATGTGTGTGCCCTCGGTCGACATGGTGTGGGGACACACAGGGCTGCTGCTTGCTGACTTTCCAAGCCTCTTCACACCGCCACGGGCTCCTCCGGGAAGCCGTCTTTCCGTCCTGCTGGCGAGTCCCTGAGCTGCCCCAGTGTGCATCCCGTACTCCGCCAGCCTTTTCTTTTCCTTGAAAGTGTCTGCTGCTGGTGGCATCCTCAGAAAGCCCTCTCCATCCAGGAGTTTAGACATATTCTTTTTTTTTCTCCTGGTACATCCCTATTTAAATGCTTGATCTCAGCTAGAATTTATTTTAATGTTTGGTATGAGGAACAGATTTCATTATTTTCCCCAAATGATTAACCAAATGTCCCTCCACCACTGGGTGCATAATTCACATGATCTCCATGGATTTATAATCTACCCAAATTTTTATAAACGTTGGTTTGCTTCTGGGCCCTCATGACTCCCGTGGCCTTCCTGTCTATCTAATTCCAGCAACAAATCATTTTAGCCTCTAGGCTATACAGTATTTAATATTTGGTGTGGCGACGCTGGGGTGACCTGCCATCCCCTGCCCAGGGCTCTCCCGGGTTTTAGCACAGGAAGTCCCACATCTCGGGAAACCCCTGTGTTCAGCTGGCTGCCCAGGGCTGGGACTCCTCAGAGGGTCCCCAGCCCTCCTGAGAAGCTGTCCAGTCTGCCACTGGCTGTGGTGGTGAGGATAAAGTGAAAGTTCCTGTGGCCAGGATTCTCACCTGGCCCTGGCTGGCTAGCTCACTACACACGTGTGGGCAATATGTCGTTACTGACTCTATACAAAGAGCCCTGCCCTGTGCTCTGGGTGACACAGTGGCACAGCTGCAAGGCTGCAGGAGAGCAGAGGCTGGAGTGGTGGCAGCACCGAGGACAGAGGCCCAGAGGACGGCTGTGCAGGCAGAGGGGCCCAGAGGCAGAGACCACCTTGCTTCAGGCAGACTCGCTCTGAGTGGATGGGATTCTAGTGATTGACCTGCCACCACGGAAATAAAGTTGGGTATAACCCTTTCACCCCCAAAACGTTCTACTATCATTTCTTTGGTCACACTGAATCCATAGTGAACTTGTCTGGGGCTGAAACCCATTGGCAAGACAGGTGAGATAACAATACCGGCCGTGGTGAGTGGGTGACTGCCTACCGTGTCCCACCGGGGTCAGCTGATGCTCTAGGATGCCCATGGAGACGCAGGGCTGGGTGGAGCTGTGCAGGGGTGCTGTCTGGCACCAAGTGGCAGCCGCTATGGTGTGGCCCTTACCTCACTCACTGCCTTCCTGAGAATCCGGGTGTCCTCGGCCTGGGCACTGCACTGGGCCTCAAACAGGGCGATCTGCTCCTCCAGCTGGTTGGCTCGGGTGGTGAGCTGGTCCACATGCAGGTCCTGGGGAACAAGGTGACAGGCACTCAGGGACCATCTCCACCGGGGCAGTCCCGGTCAGCGGCTCCAGGTCGGCCACGGACTTGCCGGGCTGCGGGATTATGCAGGAGGTACAGCTAAGCACCTTTGAAAAAGCCAAGGCCTAGGGGCTCTCCATTGCGAGGAATTTGCAGAGTACCTGTCTCTTCTTCCGTGCCTCAGCCCGTGTCCGCTCCACTTCAGACTTTTTCACGACTTGCTTCATCACGAGGATGTCGTCACGCACGTCTTGGTCTATGTTCTGCACAAAGAAGAGCTGCAGGGCCAGGCGCTCCATCTCCATTTGCAGAGCTGCCACTGTGGAGAAGTGGGAGACCGGTCCTGTGTCACCCACAGACTCTTGTTTGGCCTGAAACCCCAGGAAACGGCACCCCTCCTGCCGTTCAGGGTGAGCCTGGGAAACTGCTGTCAGACTAAAGACTGGCCTTTGCCATCAGTGACCTTACGACCTAACCAGAGAGACGAAGCTACATGCCACCTGTGCCCACAGCTGCAAGCCTATGTCCGAGGATAACAGCGAAGTGTCCGCTCACAAGGCCCCAGTTAATTCATGGATTTCTTACATGGAGACGTTAGCAGTCCTAGGTAGAGTCCTAACTCTCCTAGGAGGAAACCAGCCTGAGGGTGGGCTGACGCCCTGCCCCACGATGGCATGTGGGGTGCGGGCCAGGAGCACAAGGACTGTCCACCTCCCACCCTGACTCTACATCAGACAACGGAGTCCAATCTGTGCGTCCAGAGGCCGCGTCCTGAGGAATTGACTCTTAATAACAAAACTCACAAGAGACTCATTAGAGAGCTAAGCACCAGTCAGCTCAGGGAGCCAGCCTCAGTCGATGATTGTCGGCTCGCTGGCATAGTGCGGTCCTTTTTCAGTGGATAGATCCAAACAGAAAACCAGTTCACAGACCCAAAGGCTGCTGGCTGAATGTCGTGTTGACCCAGGTGTTCTTGAAGGATGTAGCTTAAACTTGAAAACAGGTTTTTTTTTTACATCCAAGATGATCGTAAAAAAAATCTAATGCAAGAGAAGTCTAGCTCCTGTGTGGGTAAGAATATGGGGGCGGGACCAGAGCGGTCGCCGGGATGGGGACAATCTGGAGAGAGGGTCTTCCGGGGCAGCTAATGTAAAATGAGGTCATGGGTGGGTCCTGACCCAGTGTGACTGTGTCCTTACACGAAAAGGAGATGAAGTCACAGGCACACAGGGCGACCCAGGGAGACAGGGTGCTCATGTGCCCAGGAGGGAGGGCTCAGAAGAACAACCATGCCCACGCCTGGGTCTCGAATTTCCAGCCTCCAGACCTTTAAGAAAAACAACCTCCTCCTGTCGGAGCTGCCTGGCCTGTGGTGTTTTGGGATGGAGCTCAGAGCTGACAGGTGCAGCCCCACCTGGACTGGGCAGGAGCTCCCATACCTGCCTCAGGAGCCCTGAATTCACCCAGCTTTGCTGGTTGAATAACTAAAAGTCACTATTTCAAATATTCCTTTTAATTTCTATTGTTTTAATATTAGTGAAGTGAAGTCTGTTTTCAGTTTTAATGACCAGCTTTCTCCCTTCCCCAGATGGCCTGCTCCCATCATAGGCCATGTTTCTGCCGACGTGCGTCGCTCACTGGTTGGCTTCTCAGAGCTCTTTGGGTGGTAAAGACAAGGCAGGCAGAATTTGAAAACGACGCCCATCAACTTTGCCCCTGGTTTTACCCCTGTGATCATTTAACATTACAAGACAAAAGGGACATTACAGGTAGGCCCTCTAAAAGCAGAGTTTTTTTCTCCAGCTGGTGGCGAAAGAGGAAATCAGAGATTCACAGAATGAGTGGGATTGGATGGGGGTGGGGGGACTCTTCATGGCTTGACGCTGCAGGGGCCTCAAGGGATGGGAGAGCAGCCCCTGCTGATGGCAGCGAGGAAGCAGAGCCTCACATGCCAGGAGCTGGATTCCACCAGGGATAATCCTGGAAGCAGATTCCCCACACCTTCCCGTGAACTCAGTCAATCAGCACTTGACTCCGGTTTTGTGATGTCCAAGCAGAGAACGCAGCCAGGCGCGCAGAAACGCGAGGGAATGTATAAACGGGCTTGGGGCGCTCTGGCACACAGCAATGGGAAAGTGGAACAGATATAGGAGGTTGCCAAAGATGTTTCAGAAGTTTTTCTCCCTAAATTGTGTTTGCCTTTGAACATGATAAACATGCTTCCTGACAGGTTAAGTTTTAGGTTGTTTTATAACCAAACTCCTCCTCTCTGGCTTCCATACTTCATGTCAGGCTTGTGAGACCTTCCTCACTCCAAGATTATACAAAAAAAAAAGCTACCTTACATAGTTTTCTCATGCTCTGAGACCTTTGCAGTACTTGGAACATGGTTTTGTATGGCGTTAAATAGGGGTTTTTGTGTTTATTTTCAGATGGCCAAGACAGAAAAAAAAACAGTGATTTAAAATGTAACCTGTGCATTTGTTTGCAGTAAAGAGCTAAACCCCAAGGTCCTGGGACTCTGCTGTGTGCCATCACCCATTGGCCTGTTCCTTCCCCGCTGCCATTCTGTTCTTACTACTACAGCCTCATACTGTGTTGACACCTAATAGGACAACTTTCCTTTTCAAAATTCTCTTGGATATTTTTCGGCATTTAGTCTTCCAAGTGAACTTAAAAATTGTGTGGAGAATGGAGAGCTTTTTGTGCACCGATAGGGACTAATCTCCAGCGTACATTTGTAAAAGAAAGAAAATAAGGGACAGAGCAGCAGGGGGAACATGCAGCTACGTGCATTAAAAAAAAGAAAGTGTATTTATACACGCGCCCTCGTACCTTCGCTTGTCCGTGTGAACATACCTTTAAAAGAGCTCAGAAGAGCCAATACCACAGGCCCTCTGTTGGACTAGCAGCTGGGCAGAGGGAGACTTTACACTCCAAAGCCCTTGAATTTTGGGTGATTCTTCTTGAAAATGAGTAAAAACAAGCTAAATAAATTTAAGTTCATCCAAAACATCCAGTCGTGGATTTCAAGTGGAGTTTGTGCTGAATGATTCATTCATATGGAGCAAGTAAGTATACTTCTGTATTGGGCATCTTTTCATCAGGTAACATGGGAACTCTATTTATTTAAATGTTTTGCATCGTTTTGTAAAATTTTGTTTTTCTTCAGATAGATTTTGTTAGATTTTTTCCTAAGTATTACATTATGGATGAGTTTTTTTTAAATTATATTTCCTAACTGATGTTACTGGTATAGAAGGAAACCATGGATCTGGTCCTCAGATGCCTTATGGATTTCTTACTGCTCACAGGTCTGTTAGCTTTTTTTCACCAGTAATCTTGAATCTTCAAGGTAAACAATCATACAGTTGGGAAAGAATGAGAATTTTGTCATTTCGTATGCAGAATCTGTACCTCATCTATCTTGCATCTGGAGCCTCTGAGACCGTGTGTGCGGATAGCAGGCCAGCAGACATCCCTATATTACTCCTCATTTTAACTGTCATTTTCTCTGGCGCTTTTCCCTGAGCAAAATTTTCTTGTTTCTGATAATACTTATAAAGAACTTCTTTTCTACCCTAGCTTAGGGTGAACGAGTCTTATCAATCACCCATTTGGCATCCACCCAGAAAATCTTTTTTTTCTGTTTAGTCTCTTTTTAACTTATTGATGTAATTCCTTGAATTAGTAGATTTCCTCATTTCAAATTGCCCCTGAAGTACACCCTTCTGTTTTCTTTTAATACAGGGGTTTTTCTTCTAATTTAAATAGATTGCCGAACCCAATTTGCTAATATGTTATTTAGGATTTTCACACCTTGTAAGTGGGACCGCGTTCCCAGCTTTTGCCGTGAGGGTCCCGCTAAGCGCTGTAAAACAGGCTGGAAAGAGTTTCCCAAGCTTCTCGCCCACTGGCAGGCTGACTGACAGGAGGTGTGTCTGTTTCTTTTGGGGTTAGTAGGACTCTATTGTAAAGCCTTCAAATACTAGTGCTTTTAGGGAAAATACATTTTTGACGACATTTTCAATCTCTTCAATGATGAAATCAGCACAATGCATGGCTTTCTTGAAATAAAAGTTAATTTCTCTGAACTGCCCTCAATCCCCATACTGTTACTTGTGTTACATCCTTTTCATTCCTTGTCCAACATGCCAGAGGTTAATTACGATTATTGGTTATTTCAAACTTGAAGTGTTTATCTACCAGGTCGATGTATTTTCAATTTTTTATTTTCTGCTTTTCAACTTTGTTAATTTCCTCTTCTTGCTTCTTTTGGCTTATTTGCCCTTTTTTAGCTTCTTGAATAAAATGTTTTATTTTCAATTGTGTTAATGGAAACGTAGATAAAACTACACAAGGTCGTGGGTTTAATCTGAGCATTTTGGGCAGCACCCAGAGATTTTGGTACGTGGACTCTCTTTGTCATTAATTCCTAAATAGTTTGTAGTTTTCATGGAGGTTGGATTCTTTTTTATCCATTTCCTTTAAACTCTGAAGCCATCGCTATATGGTCATTTATATTTAAGATTTATGATTCTCAGCCCTGGTTGCACATTAGAATCAGCTGGAAGGTTTAAAAAATAATAATACAAGAAACGAATGATACCCAGCCTTTCCCAGAACAAACAGATTGGAAATCTGGGCTGTGCTGGGCTTGCAGCTTCCCACAGGTTCCTATAAGATACAATGGGTAGAGACCAGAACTGAAGAACCACCCTGGGCTGGTCGGCCGCGCTCCTCGGGCTGGAATCCGGTTTTGTCCTGCAGATACGCCTATAACTGTTTTCCTTTACATCTGGGACTTAAACATCCCACCAGCTCTGTGTCGGCATGTTTATTTTTTCCTCTAACTGTCTGGCCCTCCACGAGTCTTTACATCTGAAGGCTTGTCCTCCTGACCTCCTGCAAATGTTTTCCTCCGAGGCCACCGGTAATGCCCCCAGTCTCCTGTTTCTGCCGAGGGGTATTGGCAAAACCCCAGATCTCTCATCCAGGGCTTTTATCCCGTTCTCAGAATGTCCCGCGCTTTGTGCTTTTGTTCTGAAGTCTGGGGAGAATTCCTCACACTGGCCTTTTAGTTTACAAGTTCAGTGTTCAGCAGGGTTGATTTGTCTATTTGGTTAATGCCTTTTTTACAGTGATGATTATGTTAACTTCCAAGCATCCTTTTCCCTAATACGTTGCTCTCATTTTACGGACGCGACGTCCTCTAAAATATCACACGGGATAGCCACTGGCGCAGGCTCACACTCTCCTCTGTGTGTGGGGTCAGGGGGTCGGTGCAGGTGTCTGTCTGTCTGTCCAGCCGCGCCCTCGGCGCTCTGGGGACTGCTGCTCTTGACCCACATTCTGGCGTGTTGGGTCAGTGCCGGTGGGCGTCACCTCCCTCCCAGGTCAGGCGGGCCGCAGCGGGCGCTCTCCAGGGGTAAAGCCCCATGCCTCACCCTGGGGACAGTGCAGTGGCAGGAGCTGGCGGACGGGACTGGCAGAGTGGCCTGAATCCGTTAGTGTAGAAAGGGAGATGGTGTGCTTGGTCAGACAGGTGTTCTGATCCTGTTCCCTGGTGACCTCCAGGAAGGACACAAAGTCCAGGAAGCTGTTGGGATTTTTCTAGAAGAGCCTCCCTGGAGGGGTGCTGGTGGGCACCCACTCCCGTGAGTGGGAGGGGTGGGGCCGGGGCGGCAGACTGTGTCCTCTTTCAGGTCGGTCTGCCTTCTATTAAATCTGGAGAATGTGGCTCTTCCTCAGCGTGAATGTCACCCTCTTCTCTTTCGGGTGTCTTCGGTTAATTTGGTGGTAATCAGGGAGAGGTGCTTAATAAATGAGCACTTACCCCCACTCTGCAATCTGAAAACACTCCTGGCTTTCTTAGGGCCCAAAACATTCCTTTCCAGCCATGGTTGGGAGATTCACGTGACTGTTCCCCTCTGGATTCTGTTAGGCTATCTTCCCCATCGTTAACAGTGACACAGAGTTGATAAAGTTGGAAACGTAACAGCACAAAGACTAAACTAATCTGCAGTGTCTTGAGGAAGCCACTCTTCACTATGACGCACGACCTCCCCTCTGTGCAGGGGTGTGTTTCCCCAGGAATGGAGTGCGGGGTGGGTCATGGCCCTGCTGCCCCATCTGGTCCAAAGCCATCTGGTTTCCCCTCAATCTGCCACCAGACCCCAGGCACACTCCCGTCTTGGCTAAGCTTCTGGACATGCCTACCTTTGAACTGCCGCTGCCCCCAGCCTCAAGCCTTTTGCCTGGGTTTCCCCACGGTCAGCCTCCAGCTCTGCCCCTCTGCCTAACCAGGACCTTTTAAAACTTTTCTGCCTTCCCTCCCTGAGAAGCCTGGAACCCCTAGGACAGGACACATCTTGCTTTACCCAATGGGGGCACCCCACTGGGTCTCAACAATACATGGGGATGCCCCTCTGGAATGTGATGGTCTGCGGGGACGTCCCACTAAGCCGAGATGGCACTCGGAGCCAGGATGGCCTGCGGGACCGCCCCCCACCAGGTCGCGATTGTACACAGGATGCCCCACTGGGTGGTGGAGGCACGAAGGGATGCCCCATCAGGCGGGGATGGCATGCGGGCTGCCCCACCGGATCGCGATGGCACGCGGGACGCTCCCCCAGGTCGCGACGGCATGCAGGGGTGCCCCACTAGGCCGCGATGACGCTCGGAGCCAGCATGGCACGCGGGACGCCCCTCCGCGTCGCGAGGGCTCCAGGGGGCGCCTTACGCTTCCTGCGCTCGGCGTCGGCGGCCGCGCAGGTCTTGGTGTAGAGCGCGCGCACGCTCTGCAGCTCCTCCTCCTTCTGCCGCCGCGCGCACGCGACGATCGAGTGGCGGTCGTGGCACGTCTCGAGCTGCATCTGCAGGCGGGCCAGGTGCTGCTGGGCCCCGTAGAGATGCACCCCCAGCTCCTGCCTCTGGATGCGGCTTTGCTTGGCGGCCACGGCCTGCACAGGGGAGAGAGGCTGGGTCATCACGCGGGGCGCGGAGCGGACGCGCGGCGGGGGAAGGCTGCCCGGGGGCGCACCAGCTCTTGGAGCTCCAGTTTCAGCTTCTCTATCTGCCGGTTGAGATAGTTCTTCAGGGCAGCCTGGAATCTTATCATCAGGGGCTAGAACAATGGAAACACATCCGGTTACAGGCTTGCGCATCCAGCCAGTGATCCCACAGCTCTCCCTGGGGCGACAGAGCTGGCGTCCCCAACCCCCGCCTCTGCTCGGGATTCTCCATCTGCATGGTGGGCCTCGTTGTCCCGCGGGGGCCAGAGGGGGCTGATGAGCAGAGGCGCGCTCAGCCCCCAGTCCTCCCCACAGTGCTGGAGACCCAGCTTTCCCAGTGGGTTCATCCACTCAAGATTTGCCTTCCCCACCTGCCAGGCGGGTGGGACAAAGGGATTCGTAACCAGGTGGGCACACTCAAGGCAGGGGCTCTCCAATAACCAACGTCTGACAACGTCCGGAGAAGGTTCTGGCTGTCACAACTAAGGGGAACTGCTGGCATCCGGTGGGTGGACGCCAGGGATGAGTTATCCTCCTCCAGCGCCCAGGACCGGGCCCTGAGGAGGGCATCCGGGCCAGAGGCCAGCAGTGCGGAGGCCAAGAAACGCAGACCTCAGGGGTGTGACCCAAAAGGAGCCTTGCTTTACGAAGCAGCAGAGGAGCGAGTGAGCCCACGAGACAGGGCGCAGCTTTTGGGGGTGGGCCGGGAGGCCGAGGGCAGAGCGGGGCCTAAACAGCAGGCCAGAGGGCATATCTAAGTCACTTCACCTGTGGAGGGAAATGCAGAACCTGGGAATCTGGTCTTACATGGTCTGGGTCCAAAACCACCAGCTGGGATCCGTCTTCCTCAGCTTCCCCACTCCCTTCGGACTCCACCCTGTCCACAGCCCGGTCCTCGGCTGGGCTTAACTGCTGCATCCTGTCCAGGAACATAGGCAGAGCTGCTCCCCTGGGGTGGGCATCGGGCTCCTCCGGGGGGACGTCTGGGGGGACAGCAGACATCACTGGGGACTTAACAGATGCTGGTAATACCATTCTGGGGGAGTCGCCAGGCAAACCCCATGCAGCCCGATGGAAAAGCATTAAGAAGTGTTGATTACAGGGTCTTATGTTCATGGATCTTCTGTTGTGGAGTCAACATGTTCTCTAGAAGGGATTGCATTTTAAAGGTAGACAAGAAGGCAATATATTTTATAGATACTTTTTTATACATAAATAGTGGTCAGAAAAGTGGCTTCTTGCTGCTGGACTAGGCTGGCTATTTTTTAAATGGGAAACAGCTGATAAGCCTGAAAAGCAGTATCAGTGAGGCTCTGGTTTCAGCCTTTCCCCCTGCCCGGGCTGGAGCCCTCCTGCCCTCTGTGAACCTCGCTTAGCTGGGTGCTGTCCTCACGCTCCTGGGAGTGACGGGAGGCTCTGCTAGCCGGGATGTCGGGGGACTTCCTGCGCATGCAGGGGGAAACCTCCCGCCAGCTTTCCCACGTGTACAGCGCTAGGACACAGGGCCCAGTGGAAAGGAGGGCTGTGCTGGGACAGCCTTTGAAACTCAACAGACAGACGCACTTTTGCAGGGCTGTCACTTGTCTGGGAGGTAGTGAGGCGTGGTCAAGGGCTGTGGGTGGGGCCGTCATTCACTTTCAGTCCTGGTCGTTATTTCATGACTCTTAGGGACATTGTGAAATGGAGAGTGATAAAACACAGTAAATGCTCATAGATGTTATCCGTAGCTGCCAGAAATGTTTTGTTTTTAGGCTCACAGCTGAACAGGAAACTAGATGACAGGTGGCCAATGCGTGCCATCCGTTGTGCAGAAGGGGACACGCAGGGGCTCATCGCGTGGGGAGTGCAGCCCTGGCAGGTGCCGGGTACCTGGCTCGTCGAAGCCCAAGGGTGAGACGCTGCTCCCCTGGCTCAGTCTGAGGTGGTCCTGTGCCTCCAAAGGAAAAGCCTTCCGCTGGGGCTCTTCGTGGGGCTTCATCTGCAGCAAGAACACCAAAGCAGGAGAAAGCCATTCAGACTTTTATAAAGGTCATGGGCCTTGGCAAACGGTCCAGCGAGGAAACATCTACCCCTCCCCCACAAGGCATCCAGGAGTGGCCTCCGACTGTCTAGACCTGCAGCAAGTGCAAATGCTGAGGTGCACGTCTGTGTTCGACATGGGCTTCTTTACTCCCAGATGCTTATCTCCCCACGGATGGTGAGTAACATCTCTGGGCATCCCCTTTACAAGAGGACGTGGAAAGCCTCAGCCCCTGGCAAGGGTCTCCCAAGAGGGCGGTTTCTTCGTCAAACCGTAACAGTTTAAGACTATCTAGGCAGGAATATATTTTCCTTTGATAAGAATGCCTGGCTCCATTTTAGCTTTAAAATAGACTCTCGCGGTTATTGTTGGCAATCATCATCATTGATGATGAACTGGTGACTATTACTTCCAGCAGACAATGACCCCGTACAACGCCCCTGCTGGCAGAGACGGGTATTTCTGTTTTCTGCAGGGGAAGCAGCCTCACAAAACTAAGACTGCCTGACATTCACATGGCCAGCCAACAGCAGGTTCAGATTTGGGCTGGACTTTCTCAGACGATGTCAGCTCTAGAAATGAATCTGGAAGCATCCAGAGCCGCAGCGATGTGACAGAAGCCCAGAGTCAAAAGCCCGGCTTTGGCCTGATGAGAAGTGGAGTGAGCAGGGTCACTGGGGGGGTGGGAAAGGGCAGCGTAGCTTACATCTGGGGAATGGGTCAAATTAATAAATGTATTAAGGATAATGGGGACCAGGCTGCTCACTGTTGCAAACAGAATTACAAATATGGAAGGGTTGAGAACCAGGAGGACCCTGCAGTGGACTGGAATTAGAGAGGTGTTGGTGTGAGCTACATGTGTGGGGTGTGTGTGTGTGTACTGAGAAGGCCTGGGGACAGTGAATTCCCAGTGGCAATGAGAACACCTAACACCCAAATCCTGACGCCTACATTCTATTTTCCATGAAAAGCAACCGGCTCCTGGAGAATGTCTGATTCTAGTGCAGGGGAGTCTGTGCCAGACAGCAAGAAAGTGCTCCAAGAATCATGGCAGTCAAAAAAAGGAAGGACAGATTGTGTGTCAGGAGGACACAAGGCCAATTTAAATGGGCTCTCACTGGCCAAATTGGGGACCCTTTGAGCCTCAGTATAAATGAGAGTAATGATTCTAATCCAGCAAATGAAATGGGAAATCGTGAATCCATAGATAGAAGCTAGTATATGAATGAATTGAAAATGTAATGAGGAATGGGACATTCCATGGCTTCAAAGTATCTCACCATGTTTATCTCAGAATGCAGAATTGCTTTAATATTTGAAAACCAATCAATGTACCCACCAAATTACCAAACTGAAAAAGAAAAAACATACAATCATCTCAATAGACATAGACATTGCCTTTGACAAAAGCCAACATCCTTTCATGATTAAAAAAGTTAAAAAAAAAACAAAAACAACTAGGAACAGAAGGAACCTGACAAGAGGCATTACAGAAACCCACAGCCACCATCATACTTAAGACTAAAAGCGTCCCCTCTGAGAGCTGGGACAAGAAGACAAGGGTGTCCGCTCTCACCACTTCCCCTCAACATTGTACGGCAGGGTCTAGCCTACGTAATCAGGCAAGAAAAAGAAATAGAGAACATCCAGGTTGCAAAGGAAGTCAAGCTGCCTTTGTTCACAGACAGCAAGGTCGTCTTTGTGAAAAATCCTACGGGTTCTACAAGAAATGCTATTAGAACTAACAAGGGCACTTAGCAAGGTCGACAAATATAAGACCAAATACAAAATCAGTTGTATTTCTCTATACATGGCAGTAACAAGCAACTGGGAAAAGCAAAATAGTTAGGGATGAATCTGACAAAAGATGAGCAACACCTGTACACATTGCTAAGCGAACTAAGAAGTCCTAAAAAAAAAACTGGTGCTAATCTGTTGTGATTTTCCCCTCTCATTTGAAACAAACAAAAGAAAGCACCATCCCACACAATTTTTTTAAATGCGAAGGGTAAAGGGTGCTTCACAGAGAAGGCTGGCACTTTTTTTTATCAAGCGATCCATACTGAGATCACTGGTAAGTGGGACACAGTGACATCAGGCGCCTGATAGGACACCAGGAGCACCCGCACCCTTCTGCGACACCCTTTCCAAAGGACGGTAACCCAAAGTGCATCGTGAGGGAACCCAGGCAGATCCAGAACGAGGGACATTCCACAAGCGGCCTGTGATCTTTCAGAGTACCAGGTCATCAAAGTCAAGGGGGGATTAAGACTAAAGGCGACACGTGACCCTGAACTGGACCTCTGCTCTGAAAGATACTGTTGGGACGTTTGGTGAATGAGGCCTGAGGATTATTCGGTGCTGTAATGAAATTTCCTGATTTTGGCCGTTACATTGTGGTTGTTTGTGGGAAGCACACTGAAGAGTTTAAAGGCAAGGGGCCATCAGATTGGCAGCCTGCTCATGAAGGCTTAAAAAAATCAGGAAAAAACCTCTTCTTATTACACTTCAACTTTTCTGTAAGTCTGTGCTTGTTTAAAAATCTAAAAAAAGAAAATTATAAGAATGTAACTATTGTCATTATAATCATTATTATCTAGAATTGGGCTGTCCAATACGGTAGCCACTAGCAATAGGTAGTTATATAAATTTAATTAGAATCTTAAAAGTAAAAATCTCAGTCGCCCCCCCCCCCCCGTGCGTGGAGCCCCATGTGATGAACGGCTGCCATGCTGGACAGTGCAGATGAAGGGCAGTCCCAACATCACAAAAAGTTTCACTGGAGGTGCAGCTCTAGACTAGAAACCTGGATGCCTTTACGTGGAATGTCCCCAGCCTTGGGTTTGGGACCACCGAGGGCGGGTCCAGGAAACCCTGGCATTCGATAATGGATCCTGAGACCTAAGTGTGCCAAGCAAGTGCCAACAGGGATTACCATTCGTATGTCTGGTGCACCCTGAGCCCCTCACCTAGGGTGACAAGCCACATGGACAGTAAAACAAACCCCAGCCCTGCTCACCGATTTGCTGGCCCTGGCTCCAGAAGCATGCTGGCCCATGTGCTCAGAGGAGCCTAATTCTTGCTGGGATGGCTCAGTGGAGCTGACTCCGGCTTCTCTGGATTCCGACATATGGGGGGCCTCTCTGTCTTCAAGACCAGCTTCCCTCCTTTCGGTCTCATCCAAGTATGTGGGGCCCACGTCTCGAGGCTCTCCCCCGGGACTGGTGCCTGTAGAAGCCAGGTCAACAGAACTGACTTGTCCTTCAGGGGACGTGGATTCCATCTCAGATTCCATTTCCCCTTCGGATTTGGATTCCTCTCCCATATCCACTTCCCAATCATTTTCCACGCCTCGCACTGGGATCTCTCCCTCGGCTGTGATGTCTCCCTCTTCCCCGTCGTCTGCGACTCCCCCCTCAGAATGCGGTGTGGCACCGGCAGCTTCCTCATTGTCCCTGTCGCTGCTGTCCTCCGTGGGTGACACCTGGAGCCATGTGGCAGGAGGAAATCAGGACACCGAGAGTAAAGTTCTTGTGAGGTTTTCTTAATAGTGTAATTATACCAATGGGAAACTGCTTCTATACACTTCTGAGTGTTGCTAAGAGATTGTTTCATGTTTTAGTTTACCTGGGCTTTCTGTTTTGTTTTGTTTTTCCTTTTTTTTTTTTTTTTAACTATTCTGCATCCTTTGTTACAGGAAATGAGTTATGAAAAACTCAGGGCAATCTAAGAGCAGGGTCCCTGCGGTGTTCCTGACTAGCCGCCAGCAACTTAGAATGGGCTGGGAGGAAAATGAGATTCTCTGCAACTGAACTGAGCCTGTTCTAGTACAAGGTCATAGGAGCACCACTTTTCCTGAGGAAGTCTTAATTCTCTTTAACTCTTAGAAAATACAAGCCCGGAATAACTCATCCCATGGGAAACTTCACCCTGTGGCCTTCATTGGTCTGGTTGTCCGCTCTGTTCCGGTCTTCCTCTCCTTCAGGAGTCCATTCGCCTTCCTGGTGAGACCTGGTTGCACAGAAACAGTGGAACAGTTTCAAAGGAGAGCATTCTTTTTCCTGGCCTCCTCACCTCCCTGAGGTCTGTATACAATCTATGTGTTTATTTGCTATTTATCTGCCTCCCTTCTAGGCCATCACCATGACTGTCCTTTGTCACTAACCCCAGCACTATAGGTCATGCCTGGCATGTGGCGGGAGGGCCACCAAGAGTTGCTCTGTGAATGAATGAAAAATAAAATGATTGAAACATGAAAGCCACAGCACAAGTACATCAGGACAAAAAAGCCACTATAAATATACTTGTGTTTGTAACTAATCTGCGGAAAGGAAATACAGAGTGAGAGAAAGTTGCACAGAGAGGACAAATATTCTAGAAACTCTTGGGTTAGTTTCTCCATGATTTACATAGTGCAAAAATATCATGATTTACATTCTTAAAAATTTTTTTTCTAATTAAAAATACAGGCTAATTAAAAAAAAAGTCAAACTGATACAGAAATGTGTGACATAGACATTCCCCTGTGACTTTCCCTCCCCTTCTCAAGATAACCACTGATAATAGGAAGAGATTTAAGGGTATATTCTTTCAAATATTTTCTTGCCTTTAAACACACACACACACACATATCCCAATTAGAGACCACACTTTACACACTGGTTTCCATTCAGTCTTTTCATTTAATGGAACCTGGACTTTTCATGTCCCTCCTATAGACCTACTTTAAAAAAAAAAAAGGAAAAAAACAATACAGAAGCATCTCAGGTAAAGGTCAAATTCTTTCAAATAGTTTCTAGCCTTAAAAAAAAAAAACAAAGCACAAGAGCGCAGAGGCCAAGTGGCAGGATCTTCCCGGACTACCAGCTATCCTGTATGCTGAGGACCATCACGGAGGACCTTCCTGGGCGCGGGGACCCCTGGCCCGGGCACCCCCGAGTCTGGCGAAGCGGAGGGACCCGCGCTTCCAGGAGAGCATGCGGGCGGCGGGTCTCCGGCGGCGCCCAGGACGTGGCAGGGACAGCCCCGCGGACCCGGCCCGGCGGAGACCCCCGCGCTCCGCTCCGCCGCAGGGAGGGCCAACCTTGGAGCAGTTGCCATGGTTACCGCGGGGCCGCGGGCCGGTTTGAGAGAGTGGAGCCCGGGAGCGAGCGGATGGAGGGAGAGGGCGGCAGAGGACAAAGGGACGCGAGGCGAGGAAGGGAGGGTGCGCAGGGGCGCGCCGCGGAGAGGCGCCGGGCAGCGCGGGTGCAGGGGCCAGAGCGGGAGGGAAGGGGCGCCCGGGGCCACGGCAGGGGGTGCGGGCCGCCGCAAGCCCCGGTCCCGCTGCCCGCTTACCCGCCGGCCCCGCCGCCCGGCTCCCCCATCTCTGGTTGCTAGGCGACGCCGTCAACATCCGGCGGCGGGACCGACGCGGGCGGGAGGGGCGGCCCGGGCGCGGCTGCCTCGCGCCCTTTCTGCGCCCTGGAAACACAGAATGCCTCAATATGTAAATGTCCTGCAGTATTAATATGTATTTTCTCCAGACCCGTTTCTGAGCCCTCCCCCGCCTGGCTCAGCTTCGGTAAAGCGACAACCGCGTCAAGTGTGCGTCTCGCCGAGTAGCCCCGATGTCCCCGGGGACCGTTAAGTGCCCCGAGCGCGGCAGGCGGAGGTGGGGGCGCGAGGGGCTCCGGAGCCGGTGGCACCTTTCGGGGCGCTGGGGACCCTACCCTGGCGCCCGGCCATCCACCGCCGGACCCGGGCGGCTCGGCGTCCCCTCCGCAGGGGCCCTGCGCAGCATCCGGAGCGGAGGAGGGAAGCCCAAGGGCCTTCTGGTGGGTGTGGTTCCCTTCCTGCCCCCCAAAAAGGAAAACAAACGCAGAGGCTGGACGGGGAGGACGACGCGCACGTGGGGCGTCCTCGGGGCCCGGCCTTCATTCCGGGGGCGCGGGGCTTCCGTCCGGGGCCGAACCCAGCACGGCGGGACCTGGGGCCCCAGCGGAGGGGCCTGGAAGACGGCCGGGGTCGGGTTGGCCCGGTACCTCGGCCCGGAGGCACAGGGAGGACCGGGGCCGGGCCGGGGGCTGGGCCAGGCCGGGGGGCGGGCCGGGGGCCGGGCCTCTCCGCGCGTCCCCGCCCCGCCGCGCCTCACTGGTGGCGGCGGCGGCGGCGGCGGCGGCAGCGGCGGCGACGGCGGCGGCGGCCCAGGATCCTGCGCGAATCCGGCCCCCGCTGCGGGACCCGGGTGGGTATCTGGGCCCGGCCCCGGTCTGCGAGCGCGGGGGCTGAGGGGCCAGCGGGGGCCCAGGCGGCGCCCCCTCGGCGGGAACGGGGCCGGGCCGCGGGCGTGTGGGCCTGCAGCGGCGGGGCCGGGAGGGGCCGGGGACCGGCCGCAGCCCCGAGGAGTGCGCGGCCCGGGCGGGAGGGGCGGCGCGGGGGCCGCGGACGAGGCAGGGAGCACCCTGGGGACCCCTCCGCAGCGGTGGGCGCGCTCCGGGCAGGGAGTGCCCCCAAGTCGGGGAGACTCGCTACCCCCTGTCTGGAGCCGGGACCGGAGAACTTAGGTCTTTGTCTGGCTGGGGCGCCAGAGCACGCGCAAGCGAACTTGTGGGGGCCGCAATGCCGACGGAGCCCCCCAAAGTGTGCTTTCTCCCCAGCAGCGCGCGCTCTTTCCGTTCCGGAGCCTTAGGGCCGGTGGTCTGGCTGTTTAAGAACCTCGTGTCGGGGAAACTCATTTCCTTTAGGCCCGGGCTCTTCCCTCTTGTTCTTCACTCAAAAAAAAAGAAGAAAGAAAGAAAAGAAAAGAAAATAGAATAGGAAGGCAAAAAATAGAAAAAAAATAGGCAATTTAAGGTTGCTAAATATAACCCTAAGGAACCCTGCCAGAAGTGGTTGAATCTTGAAATCCTGTTCTTCCCCCTCTTGGAAGTCGGTGTCATATGTTGGCCACAGTCTAGCTCAGATTCTATTCAGAAATAGAAAACGATCCCTTTCCTCCCTGTGAAGTTTGCTCTGCTGCCTGCTCGAGTTCATCGGAGCCCCTGTGACTGGCTGGTCCTGCGGGCCTTTCTCCACCGGCCGCAGTCAGCAATTCTTGGATCCCGAAAGAAGAGGGAAATGGTTCTCAAAATGGCCCTGTGATGGAGCACATGGTGCAAGGCCCAGATTCGAGAATTCCCTCCCCAGTCTGTCACCGGCTGACCTGAGAATTTAAAAATTCGTGTGTTAGTTTTAGAAATTCCTCATTAAAAACATAAACATTTCACTGGTGAATATTAAACCCTTTTAAGAACCGTGAAAGTTTTTGCAAAGAAAGGATTATTAAAGTGACCAACTCTGGAGTTCGCTGGCGCTGTCCACTGTTTGTATTGGAAGGCTCGTCGGCTGCCGGGCACAGTTACTGTTTTATGCAGCACTTGTTGGCTTGTGGAGGGTTTGTGGTGAACTGGCTCAGAACATGGCTGAAGTTCCTATCAGTGGAATTTTTAATTCCTCCAGAAGTGATGGTTGTTGTGTAAATAATTTCTGATTGTCATGCATGAATTCACATAACCCACCAAACCCGTAAAATCTGGACAGAGGTTATCCTCATTTTACAGATGGGAACACTGAGGATTAGAGAAGCAACTTCCCCAGGTGCATGCAGCTAAGAGTGACTTTCTAGAGACCCAGGATGCCCCAGCTCCAAGAAACCACTGTGCACACTGCCTCTCATGCTGTAAGAGCTCCTCTCTCTCTCTCTCCTCTCTCTCTCTCCTCTCTCTCATTCACACACACACACACACACACACACATTCTCCCTGCTCTCCCATTTGCAGACAAGACAACGTGGTTCACTTTACCAAGGGATTCATAAAAATGCAGGGGCGTGGGGCTGAACGCATGCCACCACTAGCTGCTAATGTCAGTTCCCTCTGATCTGTACAGAGCCTCCCAGACCTCAGTCTGACAGCATGTGAGAAGACATGACACTGGGTTTGCAGGACCTGTTTACTTGCAGAGGTCTCTCTGCCTTGGTTTTGGATAGCTTGGTGCAATGGTTAAAAACACGGCTTCCAAAGTGGACCGCTGGGTTCAACCGCCAACCCTGGTACGAGTAGTGACTTAATTCATCTGTGCTTTAGTATCTCCATCTGTAAAGTGGAGACAGTACTGCCTACCTCAAAGGCCTGCTGCAACAATGATCTAAAGTACGTAGTACCTGGCACATTGCTTTTTAAAAAATTATTACTAATGACCATCATTTGGGTTTTTCACATTTAACTAAATAGGTGAAAACATCTAGGTTTTGTTTTTTGACTCCTTGTGCGTGGGGTCCATCGGGTGGAAAGCCGATCATAAACAGAAGTGGGATTCAGCCTTTAGGTATATTTATTCTTATCTTTGTAACTTTGCTGTGAGCCGGTCCCTGTGGACCATTCCAGGGACCAAGGTGACCAGGTTGCCTAGAACACATCTCTAGCAGAGATTGTACCTCATCCCTCTGTCACTCCGAGGCAGCTGAGGGACCCTGATTTTTTCACAGGCCTGAAATGCTCTCCTGTGCTCTTAGGCACTTGGTTTCATGCAGCAGAACAGTGCGGGCAAGCTCGGCCGCGAAGCACGGGAAGGTGGATCTTGGTGGTGCGCTGTGGACTGGACGTCCTTCGGTTGTATTTATGTTAATTCTGTGGGTGGTTGATGAGCACAATGTGCAGAGAAGCAAGCAGAAGCCCACGGTCTTTCCTTCCCCTCAAATTTGGGGAAATGGTCTAGGAAATCTTTTCCCTTTCATTTCAGTGGTGGTGTTTTTTATGCTATTGATCACCTGTGCATCCTTTGGCCACCTGATCTTCCATCTCTAGTAAATCTATTTGTTACTGGTGATATCTGATCTGAAGCATGCCCTATATCTTCTGAACTAACACAGCCATCCTCAAAGAGGAGAGACCTTGTCCTCAGTAGCGTCAGTCATCAGCAGCACCAGGACTGGAGCCCGAGCCGCCATCCAGCCTGAAGGGCGCACCTTGTCTAGCTGAGCGGCAGGCGGCCAGTCTGTCTAGGTGTCTGAAGAGGATATCCGCGATGTGCGATCTGCATGGACCCCCGACTGCGGTACAGAGATGTGGCCCTACCCTTTCTTGCTCTGCCCAGACAGGCCCCTGCAGAAACCACCCAATATGTGTACACCAGCCCGTGCTGCCCTCGCTTGCACACTTTGATTTATGTGCTGGCTTTCCACACTGAGTGATCCTGAATTCAGTTGTCTGATAAACTGGTCATTACACTCTCTGGAGTTCTGGAATTGGGACAAAGGGTGTACTTAACCTGTCATTTGACACCCTTTTGCTTTTCAATTTCTGTAAATAAAATGCTTTCCCTAAGCAAGATCAACCACGTTGCTTTTCAGGGGAGCTGTCAGTACTTTTTTTTCCCCCCCAGAGCTGGTTTTTATTTCGTGGTACATTAGTGCCTTCTTAATTATCCCAGGCAGGAGAACCTCTCTGTATTGAAGTTGACAGGCACAAGATCAAAGTCAGGTGCCCTCACCTGCTCTTGAGCTGGTTGGTGGCTTCCTGGCTGGGTTCGCACCTTTCCTTGCCTTTTGGGGTTAGCCCTTCCATGTCATGTTTAAGGTTTGTTCTGTCTGCCAGGCCCTACCTCCCTGGCTCTTTGAGGGAAAGGTAGCGTTTTGGTATTTGCCATCAGGGGGCACAAACAGAGACGGTCTCCCTCGAGAGGCAGAGGCTTTGGGGCTTTCTGGGGAGTAGGAGGCAATGGAAGCGACAGCTGGACAGCTGGAAGCAGAAAAGCCACAGTGAAGTAGCCCGTTTCTGGAACAGGCAGAGCCTCTCAAAGGCCTTGTGCTGATGGCAGCTGCTGCAAGGCTCTGGCATGAGGAGTTAGGCTCTAAACTTCGCTCCTTCGTTTTGGGCGCACGTTGGTTACTTGTCCTAACTTCTGCACGGAGGCCCTGCCCTTGGGCCGCAGCCTTTCCATGTGAATCCTGGGTGTGATGTATGAGCAGTAAATACATTTCTCTCTGTAATAATCCCATGATGTTAAATACAACTGAGAGAGGGGTCATATCAGTCCCTGGGTGTCTTACCTGGACAGTGAGGTAAGGGACACCCGACTGCCCCAAGAACAGGGCTCTCAGTCCAGGCTGCCTGCGGGATTTGCACCACCCTTTGTACTGTAAAGCTGGGGCTCCCCAAAAAGCCTGGTGGACGTGCCAGGCTCTGGGAGGTAGAGGGAACTGGCATCTCGCCTGGGGTGTGTTAGCAGCAGCTGTTCAGTGGGAGAAAAATGATCCTTGTTTGCCTGTGTCTGGCTCGTGTTTAATATGGCACCGTCTTATCCGTGCCGTGTGTACGCTGGGCTCCAGGGCAAAGCAGGCGAACTGGTTTCTGCAGGTCGCATGGCAGGTGGCAGGTGCTCGGGGCGTTTGCTCCTGAGCAGTCTGACTGTGATAGGCCAGGGAATAATCAGTGCAGGCTTCGTCCCCAGACACCTCCCCCAAGTGTTCAGGGGCCCCCTGCCTGGCTCCCTTCTCTGCAGTGAGCGGCTGTCTCCGTGGGTGTGGGCCGCATCCCTCGCATGTGGGAACTGCCAGGACCCATCTGTGCTGCCGACCGCGGCATCCCGGCACCGCTTGGGGTGGCCCTGACGCGGGCACACGGTACAGAGCCGGGAGCAGGGGAAGCTGAGGCCTTGTCTCTCTCCTAGTGGCTCTGGGCTGCTCCTCTCTTTTGTCTTTCTGGGAAGGCTCCAGAAGAGATGTTTGCACCTTTGGCCCTGTTTGTTTTCTGTTCGGGAATTGGTGGAGCCCTTTATACCAGCAAGGAAGCCAAGGCTTTGGCCAGCCCAGGTCTGGGAGCGTGCAGCCCTGTCCCTCCTTCCTGGGTTCCAGGCCTAGGTCCTCTGCATAGTGCCTAAAGGGTAGTGGCTTGGCATGGGGCTTTGACAGGCGCTGGCCTCCTGAGAGTTAGAAGTTAGTTCTTGGTGTGGTGTGCTTGGCAGAGAATGGTCCCCATATATGTCCAGGCCCTGATCCTGTTGGGTTACGGGGTAAAGGGGGTCAAAATGCAGACGGAGATTAAGGCTGCTTGTCAGCTGACCTAGAGATGGGGAGGTCATTGCGGGTTATCTGAGGGCCCGTCCTTAAAAGGCAAGGGGCAGAGTCAGCATCCGTCTGGGATGTGAGCACCCCACCTGCCGTGGCCGGCTTTGAAGGTGGAGGAAGGGTCACGAGCCGGGGAGGGTGGCTCATTCTAGGGAAAAGGCAAGTCCACAGATTTTAGCCCAGGGAGGCCCGGGTCGGCCTCTGACCTCCAGAATGGTGAGAGGACGCCTTTGTGCTGTTGTGAGCTGCTGGGTCGGTGGTGATCTGTTCCAGCAGCTGTGGGAAACCAGACCACGTGGCATGGACGTGCTTTCTGAAGAAAGTAAGCGGGGAGACCTGTGTCTCTTCTAAAGGATGTCATTTCTGAATCAAGGTTTTTGCCCATTTCTGACTTTTCAGTGACTTTGCCTCTCAGGGGGACTCTCTTTCCTCAGGTACCAATGAAGAAATCTTGGGGAATGAATTTTGGGTTATAGATATCTTAACTTCATGTTAGCTAGATGAAAGCCCTCCCCCTACCCCCACTGCCATGCTGAGTTACAAGCCTGGGCCGCTCCGGGCCCAGGGTCAGCGGCCAAGCAGCTCCCAGAGGGCAGCTGGAAGGAACATGTGGTTAACAACAGGCCTGCCGCTGTGCACTGGCTCGAACCCAGCAGCACGGCCATTTCTGAACAGGGTTGCAAAATAAGAAATCTGCTGCCCTGACCAGCTCCCTCCTGACTCTTACCAACCACCTCAAAACCCCTCTCCTCTGGGAAGCAAGCTGGTGTTCCCTCCGTCACCAGTGTGACTTAGACCTGCGGGTGGGCATGGCCAGGAGCCCGCAGTTCTCCAAAGTGTTCTAATTCTTAAAGACTGCAGGTTCTGGGGAGAGAATGACTCCCTAGTGGGGGAGTTTCTGCAGAGAGATTTTTGTTTTATGAGCACGTGTGTGTTTTTTGACGGGAGGCCAAGTTGTCCTTCCCTTTTGATTACACAATAGCCTATTTTGCAGAAATCTGGCCCTACCTAGTGGTCGTGGACGGCTCAGAGCAGCATGAAATTCAGCTTACAATCGTGCCACAATCAGATGATTAAAAACCAGCATTACCATTTTATTTTATTCCTTTGGAAATCATTACCGTTTTTTCATACACCCAAGCTGATGTACATTCTAGGTCTTAGCCTCATTCTGCCTCTGCATTCCTGTGCCAGCTGCCAGGTTGGCATAGCCACCCTATCAACAAATACAAGGGATTTGGAATGGCGGCATCATGGTAGGCACATCATGAAAGGAACTGGTCGGAGGTGTTTACAACCCTAAATCTACAATACTGACATGGACATAACCATTTTAAAGCAAAGATATTAAGTGAACCTAATCGAGGAGAATGAGGTTTTTATCATTCTCAAGGATCTACCTTGAGCTGTTTGTCTATCCACCTTCATCTCTCAGGATTTGGGGAGAACCTTTGCAATATTGGTACCAGGTACTTTGAGCATCTTGGGCTGCTGTTTTGATTTCAATTACTTCTAAGTCCTTCCTGAGACAGGACAAGTCAGACAGCTGTTGCGGGCTACTGTCTTTTCTCAGCTCCCTTTAGAGTGTTAGTGGGTTTTATGTGTCTTAGGGTCTCTGCTGACAGCGTTTAGAGAGGGTGCTAGATGGGTCCCCACCCTCAGTTCTGGCCTTGTATAATGAACCTACGTCACCTGGCCGTCGGGGGACCCCAGACCTGTGGAAGGGGACCTGGGTGTTCTGTTTGCATCTTGACCCCACAGGCCAGCAGGTCCCTAAGGCCATGTACAGCCGTAAAGTGAGGGGGAGGTTTTCAAGGTCGTGCATCTTGTGGCTTCAAGGATGCCAGGAGGACCCCCCCACCTGGGCGTGCAGTCTCTGCCTGGTACTGGCTCATACGGCAGCCTGCCTTCGGCCTGGGGAGCCAAGCTTTGTCCTTCTGCTCCTGCCCGACCTCCAGCTCCCTGCCTGCTCCTGCATCCGTCCATGCAACTCCACCTGTGGCCTGGCCTCTTTGCAAGCTTCCTGGTCTCCACCCTCCTTCTTTTTTTTTTTTTTTTTTTACAATCTATTTTATTTTAGTATCATTAACCTACAATTACATGAGCAATATTGTGATGATTAAACTACCCCCTTCATCAGGTTCCCCCCACCAACCCTATTACAGTCACTGTCCGTCAGTGTAGTGAGATGAGAATCACTACTTGTCTTCTCTGAGCTGTACAGTGCCCCCTGTGCCCCCCCACCCTATGTCTGCCAATCGTAATGCCCCTTTTACTCTCTTATCCCTCCCTTCCCACCCATCTCCCCAGTCCCTTTCCCTTTGGTAACTGTTAGTCCATTCTTGGGTTCTGTGAGTCTGCTGCTGTTTTGTTCCTTCAGTTTTTTTTTTTTTTTCTT
>JAQQAC010006923.1:40919382-40955135 GCA_029783875.1 Phataginus tricuspis | reverse complement strand
AAAAAAAAAAAAAAAAAAAAAGAATGACTGGGCTCCAAATGGCCAGGTGTTAAGAACCCAGCTCTCCCTGACTGTGGCCTGTGTCGGCAGGACCTGTTTCTGTAGTAAACCAGCATCTGTTTCAAGCCCGCTGGTGTAAGACAGGATGGAGTCCCTGGGACGGCAGCCCAAGCCCGGACCTTGGCCCCCATGTATCTCCTTGATCTTCCTCCCCAGGCTGGCCTGGACAAGCCCCGCCTGGGCTGAGGTGTGCAGAGGATGGAAACACTCCCCCAGCAATGTCTCTGGGCCGCCTCCTTCGCCGGGCCTCCTCCAAAGCCTCGGACCTCCTGACCCTCACCCCAGGTGGCAGCGGCGGGCCGTCCACTGTCCTGGATGGGGACATCATCTACTCCAAGAACAATGTCTGTGTGCACCCACCAGAGGGGCTGCAGGGGCTGGGGGAGCACCATCCAGGTGAGCCTGGGGGAGGGGGCCGGGGAGCCGAGGCAGCAGGCCTGGGGGTGTCATGTATCCGAGTCACTGAGCCCCAGCTTCAGACGCTCCTGTGTCACTCCCTCATTTGCCCTAGTTTCTCCATCTGCAAAGGGGACCGGTGCCATTTGACTCATAGGCATGGGGGGCAGGCAGGAGGCTTGAGGGGGGTGGGCCTGTGTGTGCAAGTCTGGAGGGGGTCTGAGAAGACCGTGGACACGTCAGAGCCCTTGGGCTGCCGGGAGCAGGGGGCCTGTCGGCCTGCGGGGAGCGCTGTGCGGGAAGCTGCCCGGGAGCACAGCCCTCAAGCCAGGCATGGCGGCTTCCTCCTTTCCGCAGCCCAGAGGGCGGGGATGAGACCCAAGGCGGTATTAGGCAGGCCTTGTGGTCCTGGAGAAATGGAAGCCACTGATCCTGTGTGCCCTCCGTCCTTCAATCCCACCGTCTGGAGATTTGGGAGAAAACACCCTGCTAGACTCTGCAGGCACAGAAGTGGGGCGGGGACCTTCCCCACGGGAGCCCATATTGTCCGGGGCCATGTCAGGGGCCCTCCAGCCCACGGCTCCCATTCGTCCCTGGGAAATGTCTCCTGTGGTGACTGTGACCTCACTACCTTTTGCTAAGTCATGAAGAAAGGAACCACATGTTTTTTCCGGGGCTTAGGCTGCCCTCCGAGCCTGCCCTGGCCACTGCCCTGAGCCCCACAGGGCCGAGGCAGCAAAGCCTCATGCGTTTGGCTCTCTTCCCAGGATGTGTGACTGGCTGACTGTCCTCCGGGCAGGGGCCGGGGATTCTTAGATGTGGCCACACAGCCAGCGTGGGCTCCTGGGCCGGGGGGGGCAAGCCCTCACCTCTGCTGCCCCAGAAGGAACAGAAAGATGGGTCAGGGGCACCTGAGGCCTGCGCGGTCCTTTGTGATTTGTGCAAATGACTTGTGACAAATAAATGTATTGCTTAATCTATTTTGCACGATAGCCCAGGAGAGCTGCCAGGCCCGGGCAGGCCTGTTTTCAGACGAGAAGGCTGGTGCTTGAGGCTGGGGTGCAAATGGGGTGAGGGCAGCCTCTGGGCTCTCTTCATTCCTGCCTGTAGACTCCCCAGGCTGCTGAAGGACCCTCGGGGTCCCCAGGGTGCAGATAAAGCCCCACGACAGGTGTTGGAACATTTAAAAGTTATAAATTGCAGTCAGATCTGGGCTCTTTACTGTGTGCAAATTATATGTCAACAAAGTAGTGAATAAATACATAAATAAGATGAAAAGTTCCAATTATGCTAATGAACTTTCTGAAAGTATTCTAACCTTCTGCCTTGAGTCTGTGGTCAGTCTGGATGGTCAGGTGCAGATTTGGAATTATTGGCCCCTCCAGGTTCCAGAGCCGAAAGGCTGGCTTCCTGCACTAAAGGGGTGCTCACCTGTGGACATCCCAGCCCGTCAGCAGCCCCCACAGACCGCTCAGGAGCAGACTCTGGGCTGTGTGGGCAGGGAATACCAGGGTCCTGGGTCCCTGGGGTGCTTACAAGGGGGGATAGGGTCTGGGTGGCATGTTACCTTGACCCTCTGGACTCCTGACTGCAGGACCAACTCTGAGGAACTTGGGTGCAGGGGCAGAGGTTTTAGGCTTGGGTCTGAGAGTCTTACATGTTCTGGGTATAAAACAAAAAGAACAGCAGCCTTTGGAGAGCTTTGGGGCATATTCCAGCTGTGGTGGATGACCAGGGAGTGGGACAGAGGTCTTGGGCTTTCCTCCTGGTTCCTGAGTGTGATCTGAGGGTGTGAAAACGCTTGGCCTCACCGGCATGTTACCCTTACACACACTGGCTGGTAGCACCTGAGTTTCCCACCTCTTTTGGAAAGGGGAACAGAGCTAAGGAGATTCTGGGTGCAGATTCTCAGAGCCCAAGGGTGCCAGCCCGTGCCCTGAGGGCTTTTCAGAGTGGAGAGTGGAGAGTGGGAGGCTGGAGGCCCAGGGAGTCTATGAGTCAGGACATCCCCAAGTGGCAGGTGCTGCGTTTCCCCCACACTGAGTGTTCAGGAGCCGAGAGAGCCACTGTTGGCCTCGGAGAAATGGCTCTTCTCCGTCCTTGTCAGCAGTCCCCTGCAGGACACAGAAGACCTGGCATCCCCTTCTTCCAGAAGCTGCCTTAAGGAAGAAATACCGAGGGCCCCACCAACTGGGAAGGCCCACACTCCGCCCTCTGGATTGATTCTTTTTGTGACACAAAGGAATTCAGCCATTGCCCAGCTGTGCTGTGAGGGCTCCTGGGCCTCTGGCCTCCTCCCCTGCTGCCCAGCCTGCAGCTGACTGCAGGCAGGAAGGCCCTGGGGCCACCAGACTGGGGCTGGGAGGGGTGCAGAGCTCTTGGAGGCCTTTCGAGCTTGGAGAAGCACAGGACAAGCCTCTGCTTTGGGGACCTGGAGTCCCTGGATCTGCTGCGTGCGTGTAGGGCAGGAGCACAGCTCTCCTTCCTCTCGCACTGGACCACGTCCCTGGGCCAGGCTTGTCTGAAACTCAGCCCATGTTCCACTAACCAGGGCGCGGCCGCTGGGAGAAGCCAGCCAAAGGGCCCCCGCCAACCCGCCTGTCCTCCAACTCCTCGCAGGCTACCTGTGTTTGTGCGTGGAGAAGGATGAGCTGCTGGGGGCCACCCTCATCCTCGCATGGGTCCCCAACTCGCGGATCCAGAGGCAGGACGAGGAGGCGCTGCGCTACATCACCCCCGAGAGCTCCCCTGTGCGCAAGGCACCCCGCCCACGGGCCTGGCGCACCCAGAGCCTGGGCGCCCCTCACCAGGGCTCCCCTACGGAGCCCAGGCCCGGCCTGATCCCCAGAGACGAGGACATCCTGGTGGTGGCCCGGAGCCTCCAGGACACCGTGCACGTCAGCCCTTCGCCTGAGGACGGGGAGAAGCCAGCCCACAGTGAGAAGGGCCTGGGACCCACCTCGCAGCCGGCCCACAGTGACTCTGGGATCCTGTCTGCCATCAGCTCGCAGGAGGGTACCGAGGAGGGCCGGGAGCCACGGCCCGAGGCGGGCGAGGAGGAGGGCTCCCTGGAGCTGTCGGCCGACGGCGGGAGCAGGGACAGCTCCTTCGACTCGGATTCCGACGCCTTCTCCTCTCCCTTCTGCCTGTCGCCTGTCAGCGCCGCCCTGGCGGAGAACAGCAGCTCAGTGTTCCTGGAGAGCGAGAGCTGGTGAGTGCCGGATGGCCCTGTCCCGACCCCAGGGGCCAGGCTGTCCCCTCACCAGGGCCTCGGCACCAGGGCCCCATCACTTGACACCGTGGGGTGAGGGGCTTGGGGGGCATTGGTGGGGGACGCACAGTGGAGGGCTCACTTCCCTTCCCCCTTGGCGGCCTCACCTAGGTCTGCTGGCCCTACAGCCCAGGCGGAGCCCCTCCAGCCAGGTCCCAGGAGTCCTGGTGCCTCTGGTCTCATCACAGGCGAGGACTGGGTGGTGGCATAAGGCTTAAGGGGTTGGCCTGTTCCCCAGCCAGGCTCTGCACTGCACCCTGCAGCCAAGCCAGGCATGTGGCCTGCTGCTGGATCCAGGGGGGCCCTAGGCTTTCTCCGCCTCACCCTCATGGGCTGCAGGAGGCTGGAGCACAGCCCCACGGGGTGCTGGGGGCCTTTACTGTGCAGCCTGAGTGCCCCAGGGAACCAGATGCCCAGACACTGGTGGGCAGGGCCAGGAGGGGCACGAGCCAGCCTGTGCCCTGCGGGGGTGGGGCCTGGGAGGGACGGCGGCCGCAGCTGGTGGCTAGGGTCCTCAGGGCCTCACAGGTGCATCCACGACATCAGGAACGGTGGGCCTGTGCTGACCTGAGAGCCGTCTGACTTCTGCAGCCCTTTCTCATCCGCTGGCTGTGTTCTCGCTCCCATTAGATTTCTAGGCAAACAGCGTGAGTCATCTCTGACTCAGGTCAGTCAGCAGGTAGTTGTGGGGCTTGTGCTATGGGCCAGGCATGTTCCACGTGTGCATGGCCCAAGCGTTGCCTGGGCCACTGGCACGTGCCCCGTGGGTTACTTGTTTTCATGCTCACAACCACCCAGATCCTGTGAGATAGGTCCTAATATGAACCCCCATGTGTAGAAGGGGAAAGTGAGGATCAGAGAGGTTAAGTAACTTGCCGGAGGTCACACAGCCAGTAAGCTAGGCAAGCCAGGTTTGAACTCAGCTGGGTCTGTACCGCACCAGGAGCACAGAGGGCCCTGTGGGGCCCAATGTAAGCCAGGGAGCAGAGGAGAGGGGCAGAAGGATGTGGAACATTTTGCTGGCCTCAGCAGGAAGGAATTTAAGATGGATTCTTTCCTGACTTTATCCCCTCAATAAGATGTGGTACATTAAAGTCCAAGGGTGATCTGGTGGCATTTGTCTCAAGTACTGGAGAGAGCATGTAAAGGGCAGCAGTCAGTGGCAACCAGGGAACCAGGCTGGGAGTGAATCTCAAGCCCGCCTGGATCCTGCCTCGGGGTGTACCCAGAGCTCCCCCTTGTGGTGCCACCCCGCCAGTGCAGCGAACCTGGGACCAGCTGGATGGAAAGAAGAGCGCTGTGTCCCGCCCCTCCGGAAGGTCCAGGCTGCTGTTCTTGGCTCCGCCCCTGGCGTGATGGGCCTGGCCTGGGGTCCCGTGCCTGGGGTCTTAGTGGCAGAACGAGAACCAGGGTCTGGCGTGCTCGGCTCTGTGCGGCAGCCAGATGGTGTGAAGAGCTTGGATTTGGGAAGAGGGAGCCCCTGTTGGCATGTGCCTGGAAAAGCTCCTTACCTTCTTGGGGCCTCCACTTCCCCGTTTGTGAGATGGGAACAGTGACAGCCGTTTGGTGGGGTCACTCCAGAGTTTATAAAACTTATTCCTGGCTTCCTCTTTCCCCTGCTTCTTCCTTGGTGGCCCTGTGCCCTGCTGCCCATGAGGACCCCCAGGCAGTTCCGGAGACAGGGCTTCCCACCCGGGGCAGACAATGCCCCGGGAGCCTGGGGCAATGTCATCACTAGATAGCGGCCCCTAGTAGGTAGAAGCCAGGGGTGCTGTGAAAACTCCCCAGTGCCCAGGACCGGCCCCCACCACACAGCAGTGGGCCTGGGTGTCAGCAGTCCGGGGCTGAGAGCCCCCCCCCCTCTTTAGAGGTCTTGATCGCTGCAGCAGACATGGGGCCCTAGAGTAGAGAAATTGTTTTTTGAGTTGTGGTAGAACACACAAAGCATAAAAAGTTGCCATTTCTGCCATGTTAAATTTACAATTCAGTGGCATTCAATTCATTCACAGCATTGAGCAAGAGCTACCACTGTCTGGTTCCAGAACCACTGTTCTGGTGTCCTCAGCCCAGAAAGAAACCCCATCCCCATTTGCTCCCTCCCCCAGCCCCTGTCACCACGAATCTACTTTGGGTCTCTCTGGATTTGCCTGTTCTGGACATGTCATCTAAATGGAGTCATGTGATATGTGGCTTTCTGTGTCTGGCTACTTTCACTGACCATAACCTTCTGAAGGTCCTGCTGTGTCCTAGCGAGTTGGGACTTCATTCCCTTTTATGGCTGACTAATATTCCGGCAGTTGTTCTAGCCAGCAGCTGGGCATGAGAGCCCCGCTCTGCACCGCCCCTGCGCTGACGCTGGGTGGCATCTGTGAGGAGCGGGAGGCTTTGGCCTCCCCTTCGGGAAGGCTTTCTGTACTGATGCATCTGGAAGCACATTTAGTGTAGGGTCACCGTCTGCCCAGAGCTGCCTTACAGGCAGTGCGCTGATTCCTGGGTGTCTCGGAAGGCCGTGGTGCAGTCAGAGAGGTGCTTTCCCACCTGGGAGCTCCAGCGATTCTGTCACTTGCTTTTCTGGCCCGTGTCGATCTGGTCTTGCCAGGCTTTGTGCTGGCGCAGACGGACATGCATGGGACCCCTCTCTGCCCCCGGAGCGGGTGCGGCGGTCGGGCTGAGGTGAAGACAGCCCCTGTCGGAGCAGCCGCGGTACATGGACGTGTGTGTTCCGACCCAGCCAGGCGTGACAGGTTACTGGGAGCTTATAAAGAAAAGGCAGATATGGATTCTGAAAGAGCTGGGGTGTGCCCTGGAATCTGCATTCTTTGCAGGCAATTCTAGCACGAGTCAGATTTGGGTCCTGGGTCCATCCCGGTGCACATATTTCTTTGCTCTTCAAGCCAAGGGTGACATTCTTGAACCCCCACCACGTTGGAAACCCCGGAAGCAAAGATGGAACCCCTCTGCTCCCCCCACCCCTCAGCACTCCTACGTGATGGCTGGAATCCTGGACTAACTGGTAGTCGTGCTGGGCCCCAGAGAGCAGGCCTTCCTGACCCGGCTGGGCAGCTCTGAAACATCCTGCTGCCCAGGCCTCACCCAGAGAACCGCTGGGGTGGGCCCTGGGCCTGGGCCATGTGCGAGCTCCCCAGGGGTTTCCAGGGTGCAGCTGGGGGTTGAGAGCCCCACTGTGAAGGGGCCCAGAGGAAGAGGCGTGGTTCCGGTGCCTTGAACAGGTGTGGGTCTGGGCCGAGGTCCCAGAGCGCCGACATCCCTGTTGGCCAGACACCCATAGAGGCGGCAGGCTTTGAGGAATTGCAGGTGACCATAGCTGCTCCTAGAGCAAAGGCTCCTCATTTAACGGGGAATGGGGTCCCCGGGAGGGGTGTAAGCAGGCCGGCTCACGGGTTCCCTCTAGTGGCGGAATCGGAGAACTACACGTGGAGTGTCTGGCAGGGGATGGGCAAAGAGTAAACGTTGCCCCCCAGATCTGAGAGCCCCCCAAACATTCTATGTGGCAGGTAGAAGGGATGAGGGTTACAAAGTGACAATGTCCATTCATGTACTACCTGTGGGGCATAGCCGGACCGCCTCTGGTTCCTCGGTGGCAGGGTCCCCTGGGCAGTGAGGGCCTGAAGTCCTGGACCAAGTGAGGGACGGGGCCCCCTCGGGGGTGGCGGGCGGGCAGAGCGGACTCGTGGCGGGGCGCCCCCGCTGAGGTCCGCTCTGTGAGCAGGGTCGGGGCACGCGGCTCCCCTAGTGCGGCCATAGCTTTGGGGGGAGGTGAGGGGGACCCCCATGCGAGATCGGTGGCCGGCCCCTCCTTTGTGTTTGTCCCGAGAGGTACCTGGTGGGGAGGATGCAACTTGACAGACCCCGTGCGGACCCCCGATGTGGTGTGTCAGTGGCCCCCCTTGGGAAGAGCATTTGTGACGGGCGTGAAGGACTGAAACACAGTCCCTGTTCCCTAATTGGACGTCTCTTCCGGGACTTGTCCTGAGAAATAAGTCGCGGACACAAAGCTTGTTTGCATGGAGATGTTCACCATGGTGTTCTTTATAATGGGGGGAAAAGGAAGGGAACCTAAATACCCAGCACTCATAGAAACGGAGACAGCATTTAAGGGTCACCTGCCAGACCAAGGAGTTTTTCTGGGGCCCTCGAGCCCCCCGACGTCTCTGTGCTCACGGGTGTGCGCGCTTCTGAGGAGGGGGCACCACCCGGCTTCCCAAAGGGTCTGGACCCCCAAATGTTCAGAACCTTAGTGTTACCAGATGGAAGAGCATGCGGCGTGTGGAGATCCACAGGGCATGGAAAGCAGAATGGGTGGCAAATTATGGGCCCATTTTGATTAAAATCTATGAGAGGCCCAGAGCAGCGATGCCCAGTAGAACTTTCTGGCAAGACAGGACATTCTCGATCTGTGCCATTGATACAGTCGCCCCTGGCTTCGTGCAGCTCGGGAGAGCTTGCCACGTGGACTGGCACTGAAGCTTTAATTTTAGGTGCTACTGATTAATGTATTTAAATAGCACACGTGGCCCCCTCGTGGCCAGCGCAGGCCGAGGGACTGTGCCGATATGGTAGGAGAGTGTGAGTGTGAGGAATTTTTTTCTTTTCTCATTTTTCAAAAACGTACTGTGATTATAATAAGCTTATGATGAAAACCAAGTTTTAAAAATAGCCATTTAAACCACTGCAAACTGCAGCGGGCTCACCGTCCAGGCTGTCTTGTGTATTTGTTAAAGAGGAAGCCCCCAGGGCTACCCAGGAACCTGAGGTCCTTCCAGGGAAGCCGATGCTAATGACCCGCCGCCCCCCGTCCCCAGAGCTGGTCACTGGTGCCCCCACGCTCTGCCAAACATGCTGCGTTGCTCACTCTGAAGGTTCTCCCTTTAGTGCTGAAGCCTCAGCCAGCCTGCAGGTGGGGAAGGCTTCCCCGGGACCCCTCCTCGCTCTACTGAGCTCCCTGTGGGTCTCGTTCATGTGTCATTTAAAATAAGCTGCCCGTACCGTCTTACCAGTCCATCTGGACCAGCGCCATCCAGTAGGACTCTCTGCGCTGATGGACACTGGCCACTGGCCACTGTGGCTGCTGCAATGGAGCAATTAGATCTTTCATTTCATTCATCTTCCACGAGTTTAAATTTTAATGGTCCCATGTGGCGAGGGCTCCTGGAAGCAGGTCCTTGTGAGGATGGAGGATGTGGTCAGTGCCCTCCAGGCACAGAGGAGGCCCAGACCAGACCCGGGGGGCCGGCTCCCTGGGGTGTCCGGAGGGTCAGGGCCCCGCCAGGCGGCACGCGGAAGCCAGTGAGAAGGGACGGTTACTGCCTGGCCGACCAAGCGCGTGGCTCCCCCGGCTCCGGCCGGCCACCCTGCAGCGCGTGAGGCTGGGGTAAATGGCATCTTAAGTGCTTTTTGCCTCGGGAAGGAAAGGCTGTATGACACTGATATCAGCCGCCAAGGCTGAATTATTAATACCTGTTGTCATCGACCCCGTAACTGGCCCTGTCCCCCCACCTGCGCCGTGGGCAGAAACGATGTGCTCCCGGGAGAGTCCCAGCCTCGGAGAAGGATCTGGAGCCCATGAGCTCCGCCGGCCAGGTCCGAGCCCCTGAAAGCATCATTGTTGGGGAGCTGCCGTGAGGGGCCCTGCAGAGGGCAGAGGGCAGAGGGCGGCCGGCGGCACGGTCCTCTCAGGTCCTTGCAGCCTCGCTTCTCCTCCTGTCTGTCCCAGGGGCACCTGATGACGGGGGGCAGGAGGGACGGCCCCTGGGAAGGCGAGGGGGACGTGCCGTCATCCAAGACAGGAGCATCATGCCCGACCAGTTGTGGGATGTGGGCGGAGGTGCAGTTGGCCCCCGGAGAGGCAGGAGGGGCGCATCCCCGGCCCCCTGGACTTCAGGACGAGACCTCTGAGCTCAGCTGCGGGCCAGCCCAGCGTCCGGGTGCCCCTAAGGATGCTCCGGGAGCCCCCGCCCTCGCCCCTCCTGGGCCCCCGGCGGCAGTCTGGCAGCCGGGAAGCTGGCAGCTCCCAAAGATCTGTTGTTTGGGTTTGTTTGTGCTTCTGTAACCGGGAGCTGAGATTTATTTCTTTAAAACATCGCATCTCCCAACGCCCTGCAATCTGTTCTGTGCTTCGTTAAGACTCATCTTGTCTTATGTTTCTGTTGCACTAGGCAGGCTCTGTGCTGGCATCCCTCCCTCCCCTCCACGGGCCCCCCAGCCCAGGGGGCCGTCACCGGCGGCTCTCCCGTGCCTGGGGGGTGGCTGAGCCCGGGGCCTGAAGGAAGCTGCCCCAGGACGGGCAGCTGGCAGGGCTGAGCCCTGCTGGGCAGGCCGGGAGAGGCCCCGAGCCTCACTGCCAGGCTGGGTCCGGGTCCCTGCCGTCTGCCCCTCAGCCCTGGGAGCTCGCTAGCAGCACCGCTGCCCACGGCTCCAGGGGCTCGCGGGGGCTGCCGAGGAACTTAGGCTGCGTCTCATCAACCATGTCCAGTCCTCTGATGTGGGACTTGGGGTGCGCGCTGGGCTCCCACGCGCTGTCTGGGAGGGAAGAGGCTGGCTGGCTTGGCCTGCGCTGCCGGTGACGCCCCGACGCGAACCTGTGTGCGCCTGTGGCACCCACGGTACGGCCTCGTCCAGGCGACCGTCTCCGTGCCTTAGTTCTCTCACCTGTGAAATAGGCCGTCGTGAGGATGAAGGGAGGCAGCGAGTGAAAGCGCTGGGAAGGGGCTCGGGGCAGGGCCGGCAGGCAAGGCCATTCCTAGGGCCACAACAGCTAGAGCCGCTTTCACAGCCCTTGCCGGCGCCCAGCCCGACTCTGAGTGCTGTGTCAGTGTCCTGGGGCGGCCGTAATGGGGCCACAACCGGGCACCTTGGAACAACACACATCCAAAACCAAGGTGTCGGCAGGGCCGTGCCCCCTCTGAAGGTCTAAGGGAGCGCGACCTGCCTCCTCCAGTTCCTGGTGACCCCAGGCGCTCTTGTGGCCCTACCCCGCCGTCATCATGGGCCTTCTCCGTGTCTCTGTGTCTCCTCTCCTTGTAAAAGGGCACCAGTCACTGGGTTCAGGGTCCACCCTCAACCAGGGTGGTCGCATCTCCAGATCCTTAACTAGCTGCATCTATAAAGGCCCTGTTTCCACATAAGGCCATTCTGCGGGGTTCCAGGCGGACATGCATTTTGGGGGACACTATTCAACCCAGTACATGCTTTGTGGGTGCTGACGCATTTCATCCTTGGAACTACGCCCGAGGTGGGTACTGTCCTCATCCCGTTTTAGAGAAGGGTGGGCACGGCTCCCGTCACAGCACATGGGCTCCTGGCCGAGATACCAGCTCTGACGTTAAAAGCAGAAAGCGAAAAATCAAATCAAAGCAGGCCCTTGTGAAGAAGCCCCTGGTTCCCACCTCCCCTCGCGGCCAATTTCCCTCTGTGTTCAGGTCCCGCTGGCCCCTGGGTCTGGTCGGGTGTCCCCAGACAGGTGTCTGGGGCCTGAGCAAAGAAGCTGTGGAAATCTGCTTTGAAAGTGGCAAAAATAATATCTGTCCATTTTAGAAATTTGAGGGGAACGGCATAAAGAAAATATTTATGGCCCTTGACCCCTCCAGCATTGCTGTTATCATTTCGGTCCGTTTCTCTCCGGCCTTTCAAAGACAGGGATTGTACTTTCTATCCCAGTGGTCAGCAAATCTTTTCTATAAAGTGTTTTTGGATTTTGGGGTCACACGGCCCTTTGGCAGCTTCTCAGTTCCGCCCATGTGGAGAGAGAGCACCCACTAGTAATTTGTGAATAAGTGGGCATGGCTGGGTTCCAATAAAACTTTATTTATGAACTCTGAAATTTTCATGTGTCATGAAACACTACCCTTCTTTTGGTTATTTCAGTATTTAAAAGTGTTCAAAACCATACTTCACACCAAAAGGCTGCACACAGATGTTTGTAGCATCTTCCCTCGTAACTGCTCAAACTTGGAAGCAACTGAGATGTCCCACAGTAGATGAATGGAAAAATAAACTGTGGTCCATCCGGACAAGGGGATACTGTTCAGGGGTAAAAAGAAACAAGCTATCACACCATTAAAGACATGGAGGAACCTTAAATGCATGTGGCTAAGTGAAAGAAGCCAGTTTGACAAGGCCACATACTATATGATTTCAACTATATGACGTTCTGGAAAAGGCAAAAAGAGAGACAGAAAGAGGTCAGTGGTTGCCAGGGGTTGGGGGAGGGATGTATGAATAGCAGAGGGTTTGGGGGCAGTGGAATTATTCCGTATGATACTATGATGGCAGATACATACCATCATATATTTGTCAAAACTCATAGAAAATACACCAAGTTGAATCCTAATGTAAACTGAGTTATTAATAATAATGCATTGGTGTAGGTTCATCAGTTATAATAAACGTACCATCTAATGCATGATGTTATTAATAGAGGAAACTGTGTGTGTGAGCGGGGGTGTCTGGGAACCCTGTTACGTTCTGCTCAATTTTTCCGTAAACCTAAAGCTACTCTAAAAAATTAGATGTATGAAAAAAATTCTTAGCTCATGGGCTACACAGACTGGAGGCCGAATGTGCTGACACCTGGTCCAGCCTGCCACCGTCCAGTAGAGGTGTCATATGAGTCACATTTGTGATTTAAAATTTTCTAGTAGTCTTCTTTTTAAAAACTTTATTTTGAAATAACTATAGAGTCATAGGAAGTTGCAAAAACTGTGCAGGGAGGTGCCCTGTGCCCTACAGCCTCCAGCAATGGCAACATCCTGCATGAAACCATAGTGCACATTCCAGACTAGGAAACTGGAGGGGTACTGTCCACAGGCCTTACCAGTATCATGGCCATTTGTGGGCATCCTGGGCATTCGTGTCACGTGTGTAGCTCTGTGTAGCCACCACCACGGTCAAGAGTCATTATGGTTCCATCGCCACACAGCTGCCATATGCTCCCCCTTACAGTTGACGTCTTGTCCCCGTCCTTAAACCCTGGTGCCCACCACTCTCTTCTCCATCTCTAAAAGACATTTATGTAAACGGAGTCACACACTGTGTGACCTTGAGACGGCCTTTCTGCACTCAGCCTACTTCCCTTGTAGATCCTTCCTTTTTTTTGCTCATTGGTAGCCCATGGCGCGCATGGACCATTTTGTTTAACTGTCCACCTGTTGAAGGACATTAATGGGTTGTTTCCAGTTTGGGGCATTTACAGGTAAAGCTGCTATAAATTTTTATGGTGGGGTTTTATCTGGACATAGTTTTCATTTCTCTGGGATAAATTCCCAGGAGTGAAATGGTGGGTCACATGGTGATTGAATGTTTAGTTTTAAAGGAAATTTCACAGCCATTTTCCAACGTAGCCATGCCATCTTACATTGCCACCAGCAACGTTTCTCCACATCCTCGCCAGCGTTCGTGTGGCCGTTTTCTTCTTCCAGCGACTCTGATAAGTGTGGTGGTACCTCACTGGGGTTTGGGGTTTGAATGTCCAGTCCCCCAGGTTCCCTAGCAACACGGAGGATCTTCTCATTTGCTCATTTACCAACTGTATATCCTGCTTGGTGAAATGCCTCTTACTGTCTTGTGCCCATGTTCTTACCAGTTTTCTTTAACTGTTGAATTTTTGTAGTTCTTTATATATTCTAGATACTAGTCCTTTGTCAGATGTTGATTCAGAATATATTGATTTATATTTCTCCCACTCTGGAGTTACCTTTTCATCTTCTTAACAGGCTCTTTCACAAAACAAAAGATTTTAATTTGGATGACACCCAGCTTACTGATTTTCTCCTCTTATGGATATTGTTCCTGGTGTCAAGTCTAAGAACTCCTGGCCTAGTCCTGGATCCCAAAGATGATCATCTCTTATTTTCCTAAGAATTTTACATGGAGTCTCACATTTCACATTTAAGTCCATGATCCATGCCGAGTTAATTTTGGCGCAAAGAGAGTGAGGTTTAGGTCGGGGCATATCTGTATGGATTTAATAGTTACATTCTAAAAAGTAGAAAACAAACTTGTAAAATGAATTTAGTAATTACTTGAGAATCCCTTGTGTGCTTTACTCCTGGAACACGTCTCCATTTCAACTTGCCATATTTCAGGTGCTTAGTGCCGTGTGTGGCTTGGGGCTGCCGTGGTGGCCAGCTCAGGTCCACTCAGCTTGGAGGCTTTGCTTTTTTATTTAATATTCTCTGTCTGGTCCTTTCTTCTGGACTTGTCTCTTCCTTTGGCCGTGACCATTGGGGGGCTTGGGGAGGAGGTCTGGAGGGTGCACTGTTGCCCTTGCTAGGGGGTTTCTGCAGCCCTGACCCCTCCCTGGCTCCGAGCAGCCAAGGGTATGACCCGAGGAAGCCGGGCTCTGAGGCGACGCCTGGTGGAGTGTTGCACCTGGGGGTTGCCTTGTTGCACTGCTGCCGACTGGCGTGGAAGAGCTGTCAGCAGTTTAGAAAGCTGGCCTCTTTCTATTAAAGCTGTCAGGATGAGGAGGAAGTAAGTGCATTAACCCTCCTGAACTGCAAAGGAGGAGGTTCAGCCTCCAGGAGAGGCAGGCCTCCCCAGGGACTTGGTGCAGGAGGGATGTCAAAGGACAGGGAAATGAAGCAGCCGTCGGCTCACAGACCATGACAGCCCCTCTGGGGGTCCTTGATGCAACCCTCAGGGATCTGTTGCACAGGGGTATGGGGAGCTCTTGGCACAAACTGCACAGAGCTGCCTCGGGGAGCAGGAAGCCAGAGGCCCTGGGCCCCTGGGTCTTGCCTCAGCAGCCCTGGCAGGGACTCTATGGGGCCCAAGGCCACGTGAGCTTCTGAGAGATCTGAGCACGAGGTGATGGAAGCAGGGACGTGGCAGTACCTCCCAGGTGAGACAGGAGCTCACCTCTGCCCCCAAGTTCCCGTGCCTGGCTGCTGCAGTACCTGATGAAATCCCCCCAAAAGTGAGGGGGGTGGCAAATGACTTCTGTCCTTGGATCGAACGTTCCTGTATCCCCTTCTGTTTGCCTTCACGTTCGTTCCCAGCAGAGTCAACAGAAGGGCCGCCTTCACCAGGGGTTTCCTTAGACACCCATCATGTGCTGGGGACAAAGGGCTCCTGGCAGCCCCTTCTGCCTATTCTGGAGCGGGCGTCCTCGCCTCAAGGAATCCGTTTTGGGAACCTGAAAATACAGTTTCCCTGACCATCTAAGGCAGCTGAAGCCCCCCGCTGCTGCCTGCCCGTAGGCGGAAGAGCTGGTGGAAGCGGGCCTGGACTCGGGTGCGGGCAGGTCGCTCAGAGCCTCCCTGGCCTTCCTTAGCTGCGGGCAGTGGCACAGATGATCCGCAGGTGCGGTACAGCCGGACAGCCCCGGTCCCACCCGGCTCTGCCCCGCGTGCGCCCTGGCAGGACCCTGCCCTCACTGAACCCCCACCACATGGTGGATGCGGAGACGACACGTGGCCACAAGGCCTTCGTGAGGAGCGGGCCTTGGCGCACTCGGGGTCTGAGGCCATAGCCGGGTGCCATCCCCACCCCATCTTGTCCTCAGGTCCCTAGGAGAGGGACATTGAGGCTGGCCCAGGGGGTTAGTGGGCACACCTCTTGTTACCTTTGGTTTGATGGCTTCCAAAACAGGGCACAGACTGCCGAGAGAAGGGGGCACCCTTCCTGAGGGGCTTTGGGCCCAGAAAGGGCTGTAGGAGAGGTGCCTGCCAGGGTTGGGATAATATGGGAATCAGAAGTTGGAAGTTCGGGGATGTTCTGGAAGGCGGAAGAGGGGCTATCTCGTGGTCACTGAAAGAGAAGGCCCGAACACACGAGGGGTGGGGGGACAGGACCCGGAACCCAGCAGAGGGGGCGGGCGGGGCTGTGGCCTCCCAGGGCCCCTGGGGCTGGCGGTTAGAGGCAGACCTGAGGATGGTAAAGGCATTGGGTCTGTCTCGCCTCTGTAAATATTTAAACACTGGAGGATTATTTTTGGTAGCTACAGCCTCTCTGAGCCTGGCGGGCTTCTGGGTTGCCAGGCAGGGTGCCGAGTGACGCAGCAGGCCCACAGCTCGCCTCCCTGACCCCGCATGCTCGCTGCCGTTCCAACGGCCATGGTTTGATTGGGGTCGTGGTCCCCCTTGTAGGAGAGCACGGACGGACAGAGGCTCCTGGGCGTTCACCTTCAGGTGAGACCAGTGTGACAGATCGAATGTCATGTCGAGAAGGCTCCCTGGTGGTTGACAGTGACAGGTCCTCGGGCTTCCAAACTGTGCGCAGGGCCCGAAGCCAGCCGGCACCCCAGGGAGGTGGCCGTGCTCCACCATACCCGCCGGTGTGAAAGGTGCATTGTGTGCCTGCGGCACCCTGAAGCCTGCAGAGGTGTCTGTGGGCCCCCTGGGCAGATGTGCTGGGGGCAGACACGGGGAGGGGCTCGCCCGCCCCGCCCCCCAGGCAGGCATGCCTGTGGCTGGGGCAGCGGGCATAGGATGCCAAGGCCCACCTGGGGCCCAGCTCTCTGCAGGCCCAGAATCTAGTCTGCCTGGGCAGCGTGGCCCTACTGCTACCCCTGGGAGGTTGGGGCTGGTCAACACTGCCCCTTTGAAACTCCATGTTCCTGGAGGCGGCACAGCTGCCGGGGAGGGATCCCACATGCCCAGCAGATGGCAGGCTTCCTCCAGATCAGCCAGGGGTGTCCACGGCCCGCAGGCCCACAGGCCTCCGCCCCTGCCCCGCACCCCCACCCACCTGCTGAGGGGCCATGACCACGTGGCCTCCCTGCCCTTTGGTGCCCACCCTTGACACTGCCTCCTCCAAAGCTGGTTTCTAAGCCCTCTTCAGTGAGGAAGTGGCCGGCCTGGCAGGCCCGGTATCGGGGCGGCAGGCTGTATGCCTCGGGGGAGGGGACATGAGCTCAGACCCAGGCCAGGCTCCCCTGACTGCGGGGTGTCCCAGCACTCCTGCTCACCTTCCCCCCACTGACATTCCATTTCCTCTTTGAGCATCTGGCGGGTGGGGATCTGCCAGCATGGCTTCCCCATCCCAACCACGGCCTCCGGGGCCAGAGAGGTCCCACACGGGCTTGGCCTCTGGCCCCCAAGCAGAGGCACATGGCTGATGTCGGGGGGCAGTTGGCTGGATACAGACAGACACAGGGGTGCAGCCTGGCCCCTGTCCTCACTGCCCTGTGTGGACACGCTCAGCCCAGCTGAGTCTCAGGGGTGGCCTGTCTGGAATTTACTTTGCTAGACCCCTGCTTTAAAAAAAATTTTTTACTATTGTATAGATACTCTATGGTCAGTGTACAGGTGTCAGAAATAAACAGAAGGTACCAAAACGTTGCAAGCAGGCACTCAGACAGGTATGTGCACCCCCAGGCTCGCAGCACATTACTCACGATTGCCAGAATGGAGCGGCCACCCAGGGGTCCATCGCCGGACGAGCAGACAACACAATGTGCTCTAGCCACACCGTGGAATATTACTCGGCCTCAAAAAGGGAGGCGATTCTGCCACGTGCTGCACACGGCTGACCTTACATGAGGGCCTAGAATCGTCAACTGTGCAGAGACAGGGGGCTGAATGAAGGTTACCAGGAGTGGGGGGAGGGGACGGGGAGCCTGTGTTTGATGGGGATGGAGCGTCAGTCTGGGACGAGGAAACTGTCCTGGGGTAGACGGTGTGGTGGCCGCGCAACAGTGTGAGTGTGCTTAATACCACTGCACTGCCCACGTAAAAGGGGTTAAAATGGGGAATTTTGTACTATGTATATTTTGCCACAACAGAAAAATAGAAAGAGAAAGAAAAGAAAGTTGAGGTCACCAAGTATCTGAGACAGAGGCCATGGTGGGCGTGCATCTTCTGGGCCCTGTGAGGACCTGCTTTTTCAGATCAGGTCTGTCAGCCTGTGCGGGTCCCGCTGCCCCAGCACATGGCCTGGGGCCCCGGGCGCTGGTGAGGGACCGCCAGCTGGGGGCAACTCTAAGCCAGCCTGGAGCCTGCGCCACTCACCGCCCACCTGGAGGAAAAGGGCAGCTGCGGGGCGTGGCTGTGGCCTGGGCTCCCCCACTGGGCTCTCCTGTTCCTGGGGGCCCAGGACGGTCGCCACACACACCTTGCTCTGAGGACATCTTCTCTCAACTCGACCTGTTCGGTGTGAATCGAAAGCAGCTTAAAGTAAATTCTAGAGCTGGTGCTGAAAGCCGGTTCTTCCAAGAGGCTCTGTTGGGCAGGAGAACCCTGGGGAGGCTCCCAAGCCTTGTCAGGATGAGACCAGGAGATGCCGTTTGCCAGCTCTTTCTAGAGCCTAGGAAGACAGGCTGTCTCCACGGTCTGGCAGGAATTGGGAGATGGTGTGGGTGCCGGGCCTGTCTCCGAAAGGAGGGTAACCGCAGGCCTGGGGCTGGCCCCCAGGAGGATGGGATTGGCCACTGTGCCTCTGCCGCCCCCGTCTGGAATCCAGGCCACAGGGAGGCGTGCCAGCCCTGAGGGCACAGCAGGTACCCCTCCCAGCACCCACAAGAGTCTTTTTCAATAACATGTAACTGCGATTGGCCAGGGCCGAGGTTTGTTCCTCTTTTCTTGCAGCAGGACCCCTGGATTTCCTATTCCAGTGAGAGCTCTAGAGTCCTCCCAGCCCAGGGTCCGGGCAGCATGAGCAAGGGCTGCGGAGAGACCAGCCTGGTTTGCAGGAACTGGGGCGGTAGACGTGGCCTCCTGTCAGCGTGCTGGGCCGGGCAGAGGCCACGGCCAGGGACCCAAACTGCTGCCCCTCATGCCCTGGGGCAAAGGGGCAGGGGTTGGGCTGCAGATGGGGCAGCCGTCCAGGGCTGACTCCCTGCTGCCCTGAAGGGCACATCTGCCTTCTTGCTGGGACGCAGGTGCATCAGGCCTGTTGTGGGTGTTTGCAAAGTTGGGGACAGAAACAGCTGCTACATGGTGCGACCTTTGAGTTTAGCAAATGCCAAAGGTCAGCTGGAACCTGCCTTGAAAGGCTAGTGTCCCTGATGGTGCAGGGCTCCCAGTGAGGACCTCAGGCCACCTCAGGGCCCACGTCTAGGGTCACTGCACATGGCATGGCCCAGTGGGAGCCCGAGCCCATGGTGACTTAGCACCCGCCACCTCTGGACGGTGCCTGTGCAGACCCCCACTGCCCGCAAGGGGAGAGGCCTTCCAGGCAGCTCGGAGCTCCGTGGAGGCCCTCTCATGACGAGTGCTGGGGAGAGCCAGGGCGCTGGCGCTCTCTGGCCTATCTCTGCGGAGGCCGGCCCTGCGGTCTTCATGCTGGAGATGGCCCAGTGTCAAGTCTAGCTGGGCGTCTCTGTCACTCAGACGAGGCTCAGAGCAGAGAGGCCACCCGCTCCAGGCCACACCATCAGAGCTGGTAGCGCCTGGGGTCCAGCCCCACCTGCTCACTCAGCCCACAGGCGGCCGGTTAGGGAGGCTTTGGGCATTTCACCTGCAGGAAAGTGGTGGCCCATGAGCAGGCCCGGGGAGGGATCCACTCCCGTGGTTTAGTAGGTAAATCTGTCCTGTGCCCACAGAGCTGTTTCGTCAGGAAAGGCGGCGCTGCTAGTGAGGGCCTTAGGGGGCCTCCCCGCTCGGGGTGCCTCTGGGGCCCCGGGAATCCTGTCTGGGAGGGGGATCGCCGGGTCACTGTTCTCCGGCTGCTCACACCATGTGTCTGCCCAGACTTCGGGTTTATGTAATGGACAGTGGAAAAATGTCCCTGTTCACACCCTCAGATTTTTTTTTTCAGTTTAAGAAAGTCCTTTGGGGAAACTGTTTTCTCTTTTATTGATTGAAAGCCTTTTCCTCGATGGACTGAGGGTGCCAGGTCTCCAGAAAGTGCCAGGGGTGGGAGGGCAGGTGGGGGTTGGGATGTGAGGCCCCCACCCGACCTGGCCAGAAGCCGGGGGACACGGGAGGACTTCCAATGGAGCTGGCCCAGGCAGATGTCACTGTATGTGACAGAATCAGGCTTGCGTTTTGCAAGACTCCAACTCACAGAACACTCAGGAGCCACTGCGTCTTGCTTTGCTGATTAAAGGACCAACATCCTGTGCATAGAACCTTCCAGAACAACTCGCTTCAGCCCTGAAGTTAATGGTTAGGGTTTTGTTCCCTTTGCATTCGAATTGATGTGCTGAGTCACTGGTGTGTGCGGACAGGATTCTTTGATATGGAACCTAGAACTAGACTGACCAGGAGAAGCCCCTGCTGGCCAAGCAGGTGCAGGCCTCTGACTTTCTGCCACAGTCTTAGGATTGGGCAGATGGTGGCCGGGAGGCCTGTCCGGGTTGTGCCCACTGCGCCCCTTGGGGAGGCACCCAGTGGAGCTGACTGTGTGAACTGCACTGAGCACACAGCTCTCTGCAGCCAACGGTGGGAGATAACCTCTAGTTTGGGCAGATGGACCACAGGTTGCTGAGGACGGGGACACAGGCCAGCTACGGTGGGGTTCTTGGGCGGCGCTGCTGCTGCTCCGTGATTTGGAAAGAACAGGAAAGTCTGGGCAGGTGCCCGCTTGCAGAGGAGCCTAGGCCAGTGGCCAGGCCAGCACTCCATGGGTGTCAACACTCACTGTAAATGCGTGCGGTGGCTGCTGGGAGGGCGTGACACCGCCGCTCTTTCCTAATCCTGCACTTGGGCCCAGAACCCCAAGGAAGCTCTGTCCTTTCCTGAGTGAAGCTTGGTGTGGGCTGGATGGGAACAGGGAATCCTGGCTTAGAACACACACATGCATGCACACGCACACACACCACACGAGCATGTGCAGGCACCAGACCACACAGGCACACACACACACGTGTGCATACCACACACACACACACACACACACACACACACACAGGTTCAGGGAGAAGAACTTGAAAGTATTTTAAGTCAGAAGAAAATACTCAATATCCTTTCATTCTCCTTTATCTGTTTAGTTTTTCCTTTGTGTTTTAAAAAATCACTTCCAGAATTTCTGGACTGGTTTTTCCAAGTTCAAGATATTCCCTCCAGATCTCATTTCCTGGCATAACACCTGAGAGCCTCAGGGGGCTTTGGGCCTGTGCCCCTCCAAACGGTCTTCCTGGCTGCACACGTATGTTTGCCCTGGATTAAAATCTTCAGGAGGGAGAATTCCTCGAGCACCTGTAAGCCAGCCACTATTGGAGGAGCCTGAAGCCCCTCTAAGCACAACTGGATCTCCTTGTCCCTGAGAACTGGCCCGAGGCCGTGCCGAGGGCTCTCCGGCTGATGAGGTCACGGTCACAGGGCTGGAGGGAAAGTGCTTCCCAGGGTCCCCCTGCCCCCACCGGCCTCTACTTCCTGAGAGAATAGTGGTTCCGGTCGTCAGGCACATTCCTGCACCTGTTCGTCCTATTTCAAAAATAACCATCCTTAAAGAAGTGCTCATTCCTCATCCCCACCCAGGCTGACATGGTCGGGGACAGTCCCCCAGTTGGGGTCAGGGCCGTGGCCTGGAAAGGTGCTCCCGCGTGCCGGCTCCTGGCTGGCCACAGGCCCATCACGGATCCTGGGCCAAACCTGGTGCCTGCAGCGGACCCCACATGGTGAGGACGTTACCTCTGTGGAAACAGACTATATCCCACATGGCTTTGCTCCAAGGTTGTGGGAAGGGAGTCAGGGAGACACAGCAGCAGAGAGCCTGGGGCCAGAGGGGACAGCTGGCCTCAGTCCAGCTACTCCCAGTGGTCATGACAAATGCAGCCCAGGGTGGATCTCGGCAGCCCAGGCCCCACCCCGGCCTCAGCCCACCCAGCCTGCCGGCCTCTCGGGGGTGCCGTGTCCCCCTGCACGCTCAGCCTCGGCCTCCTGCTGTCAGGTTCACTGAGCCTGTCCTGGAAACCAAATGGAAAGCCAAACCGGGATATTGGTTTCCAAGCTGAGACCTATTCATTCCCCAGGGTGCTCTGCCCTTGAAGAAGAGGCAAGGAATTGGGTATAACAGGCACCCGCCTGCACCCTGCTTGCCGCCACTCCTGCAAAGCCAGGGGCTGTTGCCCAGGGCCGCAGAATGGGCTGCGTTTGCCCACCTCCTTGCCTGTTCTGCTGAAGGTCTGGGGAAAGGCAGACATCACGGGGGTGCCCTGCAGGCAGGGGCTCCAGAATGCCCCAGGAGCTGAGGATGCAGGGCCGAGGGGTCTGCCCTGCACGCTGCTTGGGAGCTATGCGGGTGCCAATGGGGGCGTCTGCTAGGCCTGGACTTTGGTCTTGGAGGATGACCAGAGAGCTCCTTGCATTCATGAAGTGAACGTACACCGCCATGGGGCACTGGTGCCCGGCGTGTCACAGAAGCACAAGGTCCAAGCCCAGCAATGAAGGCTGGGACGGCTTGCAGCCTGAAGTGGGTGGATGTAGGCCGTTGGCCCCAGTGAATGAACGCACACCTTTGCTGCCTGTGCCCCCCTGCATGGGGACCCTGAGTCACGGGCACCGCAATGATTTATGTAAATGCTAACGCAGACGCTTTCACTTTCTGATTATGTCTCCGTTTGATGGATGGCAGATGCCAGAGCCGTCAAAATATAAACAGATTCCAGTCAGAACGCTTCAAAGAAGAAATCAGCCATTCCGGAGAACAGGACAGCACCCCTTCTGCAGCCTGGCAGAGAGTTTCACTGGGAAAAATTATTTCTCGTAACCTTTTTGCTTTCTATTTAAATTAAGCTTCACCAAGCAAGTTTGGCAGCAGCAGAGGGCTCCTAATTTGGTCCCCCTTGACCTCTGCTGCCGTGATTGGCAGTTTGTTGTCCACCTGGAAGTTGTGCGTTGGAGGTAGGAGCGAGCAGAACAAATGCCCTAGGACAGCTTTGCTCCCCGAGGACCCAGGCGGAGGGGGAGAGCGTGCGATTAGAGAGGTCTTCACGCAGAAAGTTAATTAGCTCCTAAATAGCATTTAGCCCAGCTACGATGGGAAATGCATGTCTGAAAAGCCAATGGAGATCCATGAGAAATGGCTGCCGTGAGACAAGGGCGATCCTAGCCCGCTGGCATTTCACCCCGTGTCTGACAGTGCCCGTGTCTCAGGGCATGAGGCAGGCTCTCCCGAGCAGGGGTGGCAGGGGAGGGAAGGACCCTGAGCATGGCCCACGTCCCCAGGGGCTGTTCCCCGTGAAGGGAGGGCCGGGCGCTACGGGACTGGAGGGGAGACCCCCCTGAGCACAAGCTGCCCTTCCGTGTGTAGTGAGTTAAATAAATATTCTCCCCAAATTCACGTCCATCCAGAACCTCAGAGTGGGACCTGATTGGGAAGGGCATTTGCTGGTGTCATTAAGCAGCAGGCTTAAGATGAGGTCACAGTGGATTAGGGCGGGCCTAAATCCCGTGAGTGGCCTTACAAGAAAAGCAGACTGGGGGGAAAGCATGGGAACACAGGGGAGGGATGCATCTGCAAGCCGAGGACTGCCCGGCAGCCCCAGAGGCTGAAGAGGTGGGAAGGAGCCTCCACCTGACTCTTTGGAGTGAGCTTCACCCCATGGGCACCTTGATTTCAGACTTGTGGCCTCCAGAACCATGAGAGAACCAACTCCTGTTGTCTTAAGGCACCGGGTTCGTGTTGCCTTGTTACAGCAGCCCAGGACGCTGACAGTGTCCTCGGTCACGGCGGAGCCCCTGCGGGGGCCATGCCCGTGCCGGGTCTGAAGCCAGAGGAGGTCGAGGATGGGAGGAGGGCACCAGGACCCCGTTGTTTTCTGCACGAGCCAAGTCCTGACCTGGGCTGATTGTGAGGCCTTCCTGTGTTATTTCCCCGTTGAAACTGTGGGCTGATTGCTCGGGGTCAGTTTTTGTTCCTGGAGGACGGGTTTTTACTTTGTTTAGCTATTTTGTTTGTTTCTGCCTTGAATCTTTTTAATGATTCAGAGGAGTTTGTCTTTTTTATTGTAAAAGTAACACTTAAAGTAATTTTGGAAAATAGTTAAAAGATGTGGGTGAATCCTCCCCGTGTCCTACGGCTCAACACAGCTTTTGGCAGCATTTGGCTTATTTCCTCTAGCTTTGCGTTTATTTTTAATTTGTTGTTTCTCATGCAAAAGAGAATGCATCTCTATTTTATAGAGGTGTAGACGTGCTATTTGTAAACTTTGGTTTTTTGGTTTTAAAAGAAGTGATTTTTTGGTATTGTTATTCTTGATACATGCAAAAAACATAGGGAACATCTGTAAACTATGCAGCCTTATAACGGAATGAGCCATGTTACTATCACATGGTCACATGAATGAACCGACTGGGGCTCTGTCCTCCCTGGGCTCGGCCCCCATCAGCCCGTCCCTCAAAGGAATCGCTTTCTGGAATACCAAGTCCATTTCCCCGATCGATCATTTCCCAACAAAATGTGGTCTAGTTTGTCTGATTTTGAGCACTATAGAAACGTCCTCATCCCGAGCGTGCTTCTGTGGCCCACCTGTGTGGCTCGTCTCTTCTGTCTGCTGTGCAGGGCTCCACGCGTGTCTGTGTCCCTGTCAGTGTCCATTGGGTTTGTCATCAGGGTTTTTCTCTGTGGATAAGGCCACGTGGCAATACTTGCACGACACATCTTTGGTGCAGGGAGTGAGGCCCTCTGGGGGCGGCCTGGTGCAGGCTCATCTTCATAAGACGCATCAGTTGATCCACAGGCGGTGGGTCAGCTGACACTCCTGCCCACCACGACGTGTGAGTTCTGTCTGGCTGTATTCGATCTGTGTCCTATCATAAATTCTTCCCACGCTGTGATGTCTTCTCCGCGGCCGTCATTGTTGGTACGTATGCTTGTGGGTAGGTGTAGGGCATTTCAGTTTACCACACCCGGACATTTAGCTGCTCCCAATTTTCCACTTGTCCTATGAGAAACTTGTCTGTGTTTGGTGCTTGTGCACAAACAGGATTATTCCTCCAGTTGGTTTCCAGAAACAGAATGAAAGAGGGGAGGGATTTCAGTTCTTGAGACACGTTGCCATTTGCTGCTTTGAAGGTTTGAGTCTTGGTTGCGGACAGATTCACAGATGTGCCCAAAGGTATAAATACGCGTCACACACGTACAGAGGTTCCACGTACACGTGTGCAAAGGTTCAAGGTATAACTGCATGCACAGGGGTTTAATGCATACGTGTGTATACGCATGCGCACACACGCCAAAGTTCAATGTGATATTATTTATTTTACAAAAAAGCAAAAACAGGTAACACCCCAAGTTTTCATTCCTATGCGTGGAACCCGAAGCAGCCCTACAGAGGGGTGTGGCTGACCCCATGTACTGACAGGACAACGGCCAGGAGTATGGTGACTGAAAAAAAATCCAGGTGAAACACAGTACTGACAGCATGCTCCTATTTCTGTGTTAACACAGGTGCACTTCTATGCGTGTGTATCCGTGTGCACACACATAGAGCACCCCAGACACCGCCTGTCCCACTGCTACCTGGAGGTACGGAGGAGGGACAGAAGTGATTTGGGCTGAGGCTGGAGAAACAACAGGAGACTTCACAGCTTTGCTTTGCACACTTCTGGGAGTGTGTGAATTTGTCACAAGCACATTTCTTTTCTGATTAAAGAAGAGTTTGTGGTGGGGGTGGGTAGCGAGCTGACTGTTCGCTTTGCCTCAGGCAGGAGGAGGCGCCTGCTTTACTGTAGACCTCCCAACATTGGCTTCTACCCATTAGAAATAAATCGTGGCAGGTACACGGGCTAAAACCCTGTTCATCTGCATTTCTTTATGCTCATGATTTTGAATGTATTTCTGTTACGTCTGTTCATGTTGTTTCTTCTTTTGTGAAGTCTGTGTCATTGGCCCATTTATCTCCCGGGACTCTTGTGACCTTTACAGAGCACACATCTAAGAGAGAAAGGTGTCACCCCTGCCTCCCGCCGGGACCACCATTTTGGAATTGTGTTCATGGAAACCAGGAGGCAGGGAGAGGCATGTGTGCCTGGGTTCTGCCACCCAAGGCACTCTGGCACCCTGCGAACCAGCTCCGAAGCGGCCTGGGCCGGCAGCACGCTCTGCCGCGGGCCCACGACTCAGGCTGCCGGCTGATGGCCACGCTGCCCCAGAAGCAGCCCGCCTCCCAGGCTGGTGAATAGTCGTTTTTCTCTAAGATCCTGCCAGCCAGCGTCCCGTCCTGGTTTGCCTTGAACACCCTGAGCTGAGTCGAGCAGTGGCTCGGTGCCAGGGGAGGCGCCGGGGCCAGAGCCCGGGCACAAACCCACAAGACCGTGGCACGTAAGGGGCCTCGGAGGGAGGGAGGAAGTGAATCGGAAACAAGTTCTGTCCTGACATCACTTGCGGGATGACGTGCTATGTGCAGACTTCACGTTTGTGGGGTCAGCCATGTCGGTGGATTGAAGGAACTATAGACGAAGTGCCCTACCAGAGGGCGCAGGGGGTTTTATTGTTTGTGACCATTACTGCAGTTTTGGTGGGGATGGTAGAATGCAGTCTCCTGGCACCCCAGCCTCCGTCCCCGACTCCTACCGTCCATGCCAGCAGCTGCTGGTCGGCTTGGGGTAGCGGGTTCCCCATCAGGCACTCTCCCCTTTCAGCCTGCAGGGCCTGAGGGGCCCTGGGGCATCGCTCTGGGCATTCTAGACGTCATGTTTGGGCCAGCATCCCTGCTGTTGGGGTCCCCAGAGGCGGTTCACAGGAACCCTGACTGGCTGAAGTGGGAAGGAGCATGTGGGGTGCAGCGCAGACCTCAGAATCTGGAGGTTCTGACTGTAGCTCCTCTCTTCCTCCCCCTCCACGTTTCTCAGCTGGTCCCTTCACTCCTGCGCCCAGTGCCCTCGTTAGGAAATTAGTGGTGGACCCCTTGATCTTCAGGTCACCCAGGCCCACGACATGACACCCGTCCCCCACAAAGCTCTTCCGACTGCCCGGCCTTGGGGACAGGCACCCCAGCCTGCCAGGCGGTGCTCCCGGACACCCGCGATGGTCAGGGCCGCCTTGCCGGGAAGCTGAGAGAGAAGGCAAATTGGGGCTGAAAGCCTGAGGAGTTCATGAAATTTAATCATGTGCCTCAGGGGAACCCCTAAATTTAGTCCAAGCTTTATTAGTATTCATTCCATTGTTAAATTGCCTAGGGGAACATCCCGTAAAAGTCGGGAAAGCACCAGGTCTGGTGGTGAGGATTCTGTTTCTGCAGAGCCGATGGCCTTGGGGGGGATCGCAGGGCCCCTGGCACCCCACGCGCCATGAGCCTGGGGCTTGGGAGGAGCAGGTGCCGTCATGGGCTCTGCCGAACCTCAGGGTTTCCTGTGTGGGGCTATAATGGACCTGTAGGAATCACACCTCCACCGAGGCCTCATCCTCCCCGGTTCTGGCCCGTGCAGCCCCCTGGTCGATGGCGGCCCCCACCCTGAGTCAGTTCCTTGTTATTGGCTTAGTTACCCTGCAGCTTAGTCTGGCCTCAGACCCTCCCCGTTCTGCAGCCCAGGGATGCTTTTTGGTGGGTGTGAAACATCCCAGGGAAAGGCATGTGGAGAACCGTCCTTCCCCACCCCTGTGGGCTACACCCAGTGGTCTGGTGCCCAGCGGACTGCAGGATGACTCCTCCGACCTGATGCCCCTTCCAGGTATTTTTGCAGAAAAGCCACACAAGGCCCATGTGGTGCCTTTATGTTGCACGAACTACCCTGACCTGCAAGAGGAGCCCAAGCTTCCTTGTGTCCCCAGACAGCACCTGGACAACAGCGGGAATGTGTGGTCCCTCAGAAGACACAGGGATGTCCAGGTGTGCGTGTGACCGCCGTGTCCCCACTCCTGTCCCTCCTGCCCCTCGCCCACCTCCCTGGAGCGCCCAGTTGGCTTGGGGTGGGTGTGGTGGCTCCACTGGGGAGGGTCGCGTGACTGGCAGGTGCCGGCTGGGCTTGACACAGGTCTTCACCCCAGCTGGGCGTGGGGCGCCGACTGCCCGCCCAGCGTGAACGTGAACTCTCTGCCTTCCTCTGCCAGCTTCGGGGTGTCGCCAGGGTGGCCACGTGGGCCTGCCTCTGTCCAGCCCAGAACGTGTGTCTCCTCATTTTCCCTGGGTGGGCCGCACGGAACTTCCCAGCCGCAGTCATGAGCGGGCTGAGCATGGGCATGTGCAGCTGATAAGAGCACGTTGGGTTAGAAATATCTTACTTTCTTACCCATGGTAAATTGCTGTAAAATCTGGAGGAAAAAATGTGTGACTCTGCTTTTCATTCTTTTGGGTTCAGAAGGGTCTCTTTGGTGCCGTCTTCTCAGCAAAGTCTATTTCGAGGATGAAGTCGTCTGGGAAGGAGGCAGAACAGCTGGTTCTCAAAAGCCTGGTCGGAGCAATGAGGAGTGGTCTCCAGACTGCTTGGCTATTAATTATTCGGCTTTATTTATTAGATGTACCCGGCGTCCCTTAGCCTCCAGGCATATTTGCAAATGCCTTGAGGGAAAAAGAAGAACAAATGATTCCTGCCATCAAAGTCTCCAGCCCATAATGAGCAACACTGTATAATAGCGTTAAGTGGAAAAAGCCCCGACAGCACCCCCGCATATCCTGTGTCCACCTTTGTAACGATCATAAATGCATCTGACGCATGGAAGCTCGGAACCCCATTAGGCCAGTTGGGTTGGTCAATGAAATTCTTTTAAATTTTACTTAGAAATCTGACCATGTCATCCTGTTTGACTCAGAAAAAGTTAAAATAAAAACAGCACCCCGAGGACCAGTGTGTGTCTCACCTGCTGCTCATTCCGGCGGCCCCGCACCAGCCCCCGGGGCTGCCGGAGGGGGAGAAGCAAGGCCTGGCCTGGTTATCTTTTCCTAAATGGTGTTGGTAATAAACCTGAGTAATGTGCCTGTCCTCTTCCTCCCCGTGATTTACACCTTTCATAATTAGCCCTGTGCGGGCTCGCGGGGTGCTGGGGACAGCGCGGCGGAGTTAATCACCCGGGCCGAGGCGCTGCCCTCCCAGCTCCAAGCACTGCCCTGCTCCCCGCGTGGAGAGCCGTGACTGAGGCTCTGCTGGGCCTGTCCTTCCCTGGCCCGTGGCTCTCACAGCCCTCTGGATGGCAAACCCAGGTTGGTCTCATGTGGGGCTGATCGAGCTCGGCCACGGCCGTTTCTCCCAGCTGGGATTGTAGAATCTGCCAGACCTTTCCCCAAGAACTCCCCATCTCCACTCATGTCAGAAAGGACGCTCTGAGCTGAACGGAACTGGCTTTCCGTGGTCCCTTTCAGTGCCCAGGTGTCCAAAAAGCATCTGCAGCCCCACACGGGCAGCGCAAGTGGCCACAGTAGTCCAGGCTTAGTGCTCCGGCTGGCCATTCCAGAAGCGACATTGATTGGCTGTCTTCTCTGTGCGCCGGCCAGGCCCTGCAAGCAAACACCAGAGCAGGGCCTCCGCAGGTAGCGGATACCAGGCAGAGGCCAGCCCTGCGGGTGGATCGACCCGGCCATGTCTATGTGCATGCATGTTTGTGTGCACGTGTGTGTGTCATGTTAATCACAGCAAACGTGCCTTTGGTTTTACTTGGAACAGCCGGCTTTGTACGCATCGTAGAAACTGCTGGAATTTGAGAGCCTGGTGGGGTCCCAGAGGTCAGAGTCCAGCCGTCTCACAGGCGGAGAAGAGGCATAATGAGGCCTCCTTTGCTGTCCTCCCCTAGGCCAGCCCTCGTGGGGTGTGGATTACAAGGTGGCCAGGCTCCATCCCTGCTGGGGGCAAGACAAGTCAAGGGTGGGGTGGGTGGGGATGCATGCTGGAAAAGGGCTTGGGGCCAGGGGCTGAGGGGTCAAGGAAGATGGGTCCTTGACATTGGGGTCCAAGACCCCGAGGTGGAGGGCCACTGCTCCATGCCATCCACTTCCCACCCATCCTGTTCTGTCTAACGCAACCCTGACGGGGCTGCCTGGTCATGGTGCAGGGAGCATGGGACAGGATGCTGCACCTGGAGCCCCACATCCTCCGCAACCCCTCACCTATGGAGGGCTTGGCTGGACTCCAGAGGACAAGGGCAGAGAGGTGCGGGGAGTGACCGGTGTGCAAAGGCCGAGGCCAGTGTGTGGTCCGGCTGGAGCTGCGAGCACTCTGGAGCCTGGACTTGCAAGGAGGTAGTACGGGGTGGCTGGGGTGGCTTGTTAGGCAGAGGACGTCCTGCCTGGGACCGACTGTCCCGTAGCCACAGGCAGTTGGCGAGGCGGCAAGCCACGCCCGACGAGCAAGTTAGAACGGCAGCACCCACTTGCTGCCTTGGTCCCCCAGCCCGGCCCCTGGGCATGCCCCGCATCACCCCACTTCGCAACGAGGAGCCCGAGGCCCGGCAGACAGAGGGAACTGGCCCAAGAACACAGAGGCTGGATAAGGGGCCACACCAGGGCTGCCCCCCGGGTCTCCCGGGCTCTCCACCCAGCAGCAGAGGGAGGGTCCCCCTCGCTTGGCTGGGGCTGGAAGAATGTAGGCACACACGCCCCACGCATGCCTGATTCGGTCACGTTTCAGGCATTCAGACACATGTGTGCGGACGAGCTGCTGTGACCTGTCTCCCCGTGACCTTTTCTCTTTAGAGCCCTTCCCATATTTTAGATACTCGTCTGTCCTCCAGCGTGTGAAAGTGCTATATGGGGAAATGCCTTATCCTTGGGACTTGGTCCAAGAGAGAAAACTTCGTGAAGTGGTCGGGGCACAGTGGGGCCTCGAGCCAACCTGGGACTCGCTTGGGTCTGTTTTCACATCCGAAAAGTGGGTGTGCTAACGGATACACGCTGGGGATCCTTTGTAAAGCTGTGGGACCCAAACTGCCCTGTATGTGCTGGCTCTGATTTCACCCCATGCCCTGGTGTTTGTGGGGGCAGTGTGTGGTTAGGCGGGTCAGGATCTCTGGCCTGTGTGTGGACCAGTCAGCTCTCAGGAACAAAGCCAAGTTCAGGAGTGCTCGGCACTGGCCAGCGGGTGTGTCTGTCGCTGCATGGTGGCGCCCACGCCCACTGTTGCTTTGTGTGGGTCCAGGCAGAAGCAGTGAGGGTGCAGCTTCTCGTGATTGAGAGCCGCCCACGAAGGTCACTGTGGCCCTGACCCCCAGAGGCTTTGCCGGGTCTCTGCAGAGACCCCGTCCATCCCAAACTGGCCTCAAATCAGCCCACCCCATGCCGGGGTCCCTTCCAAAGTGGTGCTCCTGCACCAGGTGTGGGCAGATGCAGGCTTTGCCAGAAGCTGGGTGTGCTCCCGGGATCTGTTCCCGGGCCCGGCGGTGGGGTGGGCTGGGCCATTGGTGCGGACCGGGGTGAAGGGGCCCTCGGCTTCCCCACTTCAGGCGGACCTGCTGTGGCCGGCAGCTCTCCTTGTCGTTGATCCTTTGAAGTCAGGAGCTGGGGCTCCGAGAACATTTCAGTTGCCCCAGGTTTCATTCTTTCAAGCAATTTTTTTGCCTGACGATCAAGGAACCTCCATGAGGGCTTGAGGAGCACCTGGCCGGCTCAGAGTGGCCTTTTAAGTAGGCGCCGTGGGAAGCCCGGGTCCTGAGCAAAGCTCACAGCCAGCTGGACTGACGTGGGTGCTGGCGCGGCAGATGCCAGTCGCTGGCGTTTCCACCCGGTGGATTATGGAAGATCAGGTTTGTTTTGTTCTTGTTGAAACCCTCAGGCGGGGTTTCTTGACTTCAGCTTTACCAAATCGGAAGAAAAAAGCAAGACAAAACAGAAACTTGCTTTCCCAAATCCCAGGGCCCTGCCGCGTGAGGGAATGCGGTGCAGGCCAGTGGCTCCTGGGTCTTTGTGGGCCTGGCCAGCCGCACCCCTTTCTCAGGGTCCACTGCCGGGGGACAGAGCCCCTCGTGATGGCAGCACCAACCTCTTCCAGGGCCTCCTCATGGGCAGGGGAAGCGGCTGTGGACAGGCCCCGGGACGCAGAGCTCAGAGGCCTGCAGACACCCCTCCATACCCACCCCTGTGCACAGCGGGGGGCCCCCAGGCCAAGGAAGGAGTCGGATGGGGAGACAGCCACCAAGTCACCTTGAAAGCGAGGTGGCCAGCCCTCTGCCCACACTTCCGACGTTCCTGAACGTGTTCCACAACATCCGCCACCCTCCGCACGCCCCTGGGCAGTTTCCCACCAACCTCGCCAGGCGGTCTGCGCCCCACAGCTGCTGGGCATGGGAGTGGTGTGACTCCAGCTGGGAGGTAGGGAGGACCAGGAAATATTCATTAAGGTGGAGGAAACAAATTCTACAGTGGTAACCCATTCATTAGTATTACTGTCGTAGTAAAACACACATAACAAAATTTAGGATTTCAGCCACCGTTCAGGGCACAGTGCACGGCATTAAGCACGTTCATGTTGCTGTGCAGCCCCCCACCGTCCGTCTCAGAGCTTTGTCATCCTCCCAGACTGAAGCTCTGTTCCCATTAAACACTAACCCCTGTCCCTCTCCCCAGGCCCCAGCCCCCAGGGCCCACCATCCTACTGTCTGTCTCTCTAGATTTGACTCCTCTAGGGACCTCAAAAAAATGGAATCCTGCAGTATTTGTCCCTTTGTGACTGGCTTATTTCACTTGACATAATCTCTTCCAGGTTTAGTGTGTGTCAGAATCTCCTTTTGAGGAGTGAATAATATTCCATTGTGTAGGTGGCCTGCAGTCTGTGTATTGGTTCATCTGTTGGTAGACACCTGGGTTGTTTCCAGCTATTTTGTACTGGTGGTTGGGAACAACGCTGCTATGAATGTTGGTGTATAAACACCTGTTCAAGTCCCTGCTTTCAGTTCTTTGGAGAAACCCGTTTTTAAAATCAATGCCAGACACCTTCTCAGAGTGACATGGACCAGCTGTTCTGGCTACTTTCTCATGCCTTCCACACAGCCCTGCATCCGCCCAGGCTCTTCCTTCCACACAAAGACCACCCCTCCTGAGACGTGAAGCCTTTCTGGAGCCTGCACCCCTGCCTGGGGTGACGCCCTCTCATCTGACACCCCCAGCACTTGCAGCTTCCCCAGCCACAGGATCTGTGTTGTCATGCCTGTGTCCCCCCCGCTTAGCTCTCCTACAAGGTCCCCTCCCCTGGGGCTCGGGGGGCCGGTCTCCTCAAGCCTCCCTTGAACAAAGTCGAGTGTTGTAGAGAAAAGCAACTGATTCTACTTTAGTGAGTCAAGTTGAATAAAAGATTGAAGGCGGTTGTGTTTAAATTATGCCTGAGCCATTATTACAAATGGTGCCTACATAGGGCACCTCGCACTGCCCAGCAAGGCTTGGAAGAGGAATCAGCAAACTGCTGAGGAGGCCGGCTTCTTGGGGGTGCCCTGGGCAGGGTGGGGGGGCAGGAAGGGTGCTTCCACCGCTCAGTCTGCACATTGCAGTATGTTTTCATTTTTTAATCATGAAAATGGATTCATTTCTTACTTGCAAGTTTTAAGCAATAAAAAAATACAGGGCATGTATTGTAGTGTAACATTATTTACAACATGAGAACAGTTCCATTCCCTCGCTAGAAGGAAAGTCAACTTCAACAATGTAAGAGCGAGGGAAATTCTATTTCCAGGGGTGCCAATTGTGCAGGATGGCAAATCTAAGGATTGGTGCCTTATCCAGTGCGTTTAGCTTCACGTATTAATTCTTCCTGGGTCTTTGCTTTGCTGGCTCTCCCGCCCCATTCAGGCCTCAATGAGGACCCCCAAGACCGCTACTCCCGAGTGGCCACTCCCCGCCGCCCTGCCTCCCACCACTGAAGGCATGTGTCTCAGCGCACCCACGACAGTCACTGGTTTCTGTGTTTGCCGCCTCCTCCTCCACCAGATTGAAGCTTCACACAGGCGGGGGCCACACCCCGCTGTCTCAGAGCAGGGGAGGCACTCAGAAGGTTTTGTTGTGTAAACGAGTATTTTTTGAGGTCATGCTTCATGCAAGACCTTTACTAAGAGATATGCACGATGACTCAGGGGAGGATGGGTGTGCAGTGACCTCCTTTTGTTGAGATGTCATTCCCATAACATAGAAGTAATCCTTAAAAGTGTACCGTGCAGTGGCAGTTATTAATTCCCAAAGTTGTAGAGCCGTCACCACTCTCTACTTCTAGAAACTGTCATCACTCCAAAAAAGAAACCCCTTCCTACTGCAGTGAGCACCCACTTCTACCTCCCTTGGCCCTGACCACCATTAATCTGCCTTCCGTCTGCATTTACCCGCTCTGGATGTTTCATGTAGATAGAATTGTACTACGTGGTCTTTGGTGGCTGGCTTGTCTCACTTTGTATATTCTCAGGACTCACCTCTGCCGCAGCATGTATCGGTGCTCATTCCTCTTCGTGGCTGAATAGCACTCCGCTGTGCGGATAGCCCACCCTTTCTTGCTGGTTCACCCGCTGATGGACACCAGTAACGCCTTCCCTTCGGGGCTGCTGTGAGCATTCTATCTGCGCACAGTTTTGTGTGGACATACGCTTTCAGTTATCTTGAGTATATACCTAGAAGTGGAGTTGCTGGGTCTTAGGATGATTTTGAGGAAATGACAAACCAGCTTTCCATTTTTTATTCCCATCAGCAATGTGTAAGGATTCCAATTCTTCCACATCCTCAGCAACCCGTCCTATTTTCCATTTTTAAAATTCTGACCATCCTAGTGGGTGTGAAGCGGCCTCTCTGTGGTTCGGATGTGCGTTTCCCTGGTGACTAAGGGCGCCGGGCATCCTTCCGCACGCTGCTTGGCCGTTTCTGTGTCCTGGCCGGGGAGATGTCCCTTCGGACAGGCCCGTTCTTTCTCTGGGTCACTCGTCTTTTTGTGGCTGCAAACCAAGTGTTTAAATATATTCTGGGTACTAGTCCCTTATCACATATGTGAATCCCTTAGCACATATTTTCTCCCGTTTTGTGGGTTGTCATTTCACTTTTTTAATAGTGTCCTTTGAGGCACAAAAAGGTTTGATTTTGACGAAGTTTGAATCTGTTTTTTTCTTCAGTTCCTTGTGCTTTTAATGTCATATTGAAGGAGGCCTCATCTCTCCTGGGTCATGAAGACTCGTGCCTGTTTTCTCCTAAGAATTTTATGGTTTCATCTCTTACATTTAGGTCTTTGGTCCATTCTGAGTCCTGTCTTGTATATGGTGGGAAGAAAGGGCCCAGCTTCATCCTTCTGCACATAGGTACCAGTTGTCCCAGCACCATTTGTTGAAAAATGGATTCTTTCGCCTGTTGAATTGTTTGGGCACCCTTGTCAAAAAACCAGTTGACTATAAAGGTATGGGTTTATTTCTGGACTCTGCTCCAGTATGTGAGACCTTACGGCAGTACCACACAGTCCTGGTTTCTGTACTGCTGTAGCCACTTTCAAAACTGGGAAGTGTGAGCCCTTCAAATGGGTTCTTCAGTTTCAGTGTTGTTTTGGCTATTCTGGGTCCCTTGCATTTCTCTGTATATTTTAGGATCATCTTGTCAGTATCTGCCAAAGAGGCAGCTAGGATTTTGGTAAGGATTGTGTTGAATCCATGGGTCAAGTTGGGGAGTATTGCCATCTTAACAGTATTCAGTCTTCCAATCCATGAACCCAGGATGACTTTCGATTTATTTATGTCTTCTTTGTTTCAACAGTGGTTTTGTAGTTTTTAATGTGTAAGTTTTGTACTTGTGTGTGTGTGTGTCTATTGTAAGTGGAATTTTTTTTCTTTTTTTTTTTTTATTTCTCAGACCAGTTTATTCTAAAATTCCCACAATTCTTTTTTTATTTTACAATTTATTTTATTTTAGTATCATTAACCTACAATTACATGAGCAATATTGTGATAATTAAACTACCCCCTTCATCAGGTCCCCCCCACCAACCCTATTACAGTCACTGTCCATCAGTGTAGTGAGATGAGAATCACTACTTGTCTTCTCTGAGCTGTACAGTTCCCCCCGTCCCCCCACCCTATGTCTGCCAATCGTAATGCCCCTTTTACCCTCTTATCCCTCCCTTCCCACCCATCTCCCCAGTCCCTTTCCCTTTGGTAACTGTTAGTCCGTTCTTGGGTTCTGTGAGTCTGCTGCTGTTTTGTTCCTTCAGTTTTTTTTTTTTCTTTGTTCTTATACTCCACATATGAGTGAGATCATTTGGTACTTGTCTTTTTCGGCCTGGCTTATTTCACTGAGCATAATACCCTC
>JAQQAC010006923.1:40884541-40909382 GCA_029783875.1 Phataginus tricuspis | reverse complement strand
GGGGGGGGGAGCGCTCGGTCCCACCGGATCGCCGCCCGTCCGCCTCACCGGCTGCCAAGTTCTCACAGGTGTAGCTGTACGCTGAGCACTTTCCTGTGTATTCTGGTCTCTCTTTTAGGGATAGTTGTATTTGCTGTATTTTCGTGAATAAATATAATGTTGGGAGGAATTTTTCTGCTAGTCCGTTCAAGACGCCATATTCCCGGAACTCCTGGGGTCTTGCTTTCTTATCCACTCTGTTACTCTGTGTCTTTTGATTGGTGCATTCAGTCCGTTTACATTTAGGGTGATTATTGATAGATATGTACTTACTGCCATTGCTGGCTTTAGATTCGTGGTTACCAAAGGTTCAAGGGTTGCTTCTTTACTATCTGAGAATCTAACTTAACTTTCTTGTTAAGTTATTGTGAACGCTGTCTGATGTTTCTTTATCTCTCCCTTCCTATTCTTCCTCCTCCTCTCTTTATATATTAGGTGTTTTATTCTTTGCCTTTAGTTGGTATTTGGATGGTCTGCTTTCTTTGCTATGATTTTATTTTCTCTGGTGACATCTTTTTAGCCTTAGGGGTGTTTCCCTCTAGAGCAGTCCGTTTAAGATATCCTGTAGTGGTGGTTTATGGGAGGCAAACTCTCTCAACTTTCTTTTGTCTTGAAATTGTTTAATCCCTCCGTCATATTTAAATGATAATCGTGCTGGATACAATATTCTTGGTTCGAGGCCCTTCTGTTTCATTACGTTATTTCATGCCATTCTCTTCTGGCCTGTAAGGTTTCTGTTGAGAAGTCTGATGACAGTCTGATGGGTTTTCCTTTGTAGGTGATCTTTTTTCTCTCTCTAGCTGCCTTTAATACTCTGTCTTTATCTTTGATCTTTGCCATCTTGATTATTATTTGTCTTGGTGTTGTCTTCCTTGGGTCCCTTGTGTTGGGAGATCTGTGGGCTTCCGTGGACTGCGAGACTATTTCCTTCCCCAGCGTGGGGAAGTTTTCAGCAATTATTTCTTCAAAGACACTTTCTATCCCTTTTTCTCTCTCTTCTTCCTCTGGTACTCCTATTATGCGAATATTGTTCCGTTTGGATTGGTCACATAGTTCTCTTAATATTCTTTCATTCTTAGAGATCCTTTTATCTCTCTCTGCCTCAGCTTCTTTGTATTCCTGATCCCTGTCTTGCAATTCCTTGATCGTGTCTTGAACCTGATTCAATCTGCTGTTGAGCCCGTCAATGGCTTGTCTCATTTCTGCATTGTCTTTCCTCACTTCCCTCACTTCCTCCCTCAGCTCTTGCACATTTTTCTGTATATCCGTCAGCATGGCTATGACTTTTATTCTGAATTCTTTTTCTGGAAGACTGCATGTCGATTCCTTCAGATTCTCTCTCTGGGGTGGTGTTTGTCTGAAGCTTTGTCTGTATCATATTCTTCTGTCTTCTCATGACTATAGAATTAGTTGTTGGTAGTTGTCACGTATGTCCGCTGGGCTCTTTATGACTTTAAAAAGGAAAGAGAAGAGAGGAGAGAAAAGAAAAAAAGAAAACAAAGAGAGGAAAAAATACTTCTACTAATAAAAAAAGTAAAAAGAGAGAGAGAAAAAGGAAAAGAAAAGAAAGAAAAAGAAAAAGCAGCAACACATAAAAGAAAAACAAAAACAAAAACAAAAAAAAAACACCAAAACGCCCACCAGGGGTGGTTTCTGTGTGAATGCTGTAGGTGGCGCTATTGCTCCACTATTCCAGAGCCGTGGGCTCGTCGCTCCACACGGCCCTTTAAAGCTGTGGCCAGCGTGAGAATAAATGGGAGGCCACCTTGCCGGGACTCCCGCAGGAGTGCTGGGGTGGAGGAGCGCTCGGGTCTCGCTGGTTTGCGGCTCCGTCCCGCCTCGCCGGGTGCCGAGTCCTCTGTCCGGAGTGTCTGACCTCCGGAGCTCTGGGGGGGAGGAGCGCTCGGTCCCGCCGGGTCGCGGCTCCGTATCCCGTCCGCCTCACCGGCTGCCAAGTTCTCACAGGTGTAGCTGTACGCTGTGCACTTTCCTGTGTATTCTGGTCTCTCTTTTAGGGATAGTCGTATTTGCTGTATTTTCGTGAATAAATAGAATGTTGGGAGGAATTTTTCTGCCGGTCCGTTCACGTCGCCATCTTCCAGGAAGTCCAAGAGTTGGTTCTCTTGCTTAGCTCCTCGGGTCTTGGTCTGTGGCAGATTCCCAGCTGACATCCGCAGCACTTGGAGGTGACCTAGTTTGAGTGAAATGCTGGCTTTTCAGTTATAGCTTCAATAGGCCGAGCTGGCAGCCTGTCAGCAGGCTTATGTCACCTAATGGCTGTGTCCTTCCCTCTCTGCCTGCCTTCCTGTTCGTAAATATCCTCAGGATGCTCTTGGAACCCAGAAGGTGTAGGAGGCCAGAAAAAAATTCTTCCGAACCGAGGGAGAGTAACTTGCTGTGAGGTGTCTCCCTACAGAACAATTTTTGCTCCAGTCTTTTTTCTTAATTTTGATTTTGGATTGTTCATGGCTAGCGTATAGAAGTGCAATTGGTTTTTGTATATTGATCTTTTATCCTGCAGGTTTGCTGAATTGATGTGTTAGTTAACGATGGTTTTTTGTGTGTGCGAGTATGAACTTCTAAGGATATTCTATATGTAAGATCATGTCGTCTGTGAAGAGAGACAGTTTTACTTCTTTCTTCCCAGCCTGGATGCCCTTTGCTTCTTTTCTGGCCAAACTGCCCGTAGGACAACTTCCAGCGCAACACTGAAGAGAGGTGGGGAGAGCAGGCATCCTTGTCTCGCTCCTGATCTCAGGGGCCATGTTTCCGTCTCTCACCATTGAGTCTGATGTCTGCTGTTGGTTTTTCATAGATGCCTTTTATCAGTTTAAGGAAGGTCCTTGCTATTTTTAGCTTGGTAAGTGTTTTCATCATGAAAAGGTGTTGGATTTTTGTCAAATTTTTTTTTTTCAGCTGCCACTGAGACGATCATGTGGTTTTTGTTCTTTGTTCTGTTGACCTGGTGTATGACATTGATTTTCATATATTGAACCACCCTTGCATTCCTGGCAGAAATCCCACTTGGTCATGGTGTATAATCCTTTTTTATGTTGTTGTATTTGGTTTGCTAGTATTTTGTTGAAAACTTTTTGTCCATAATCACGAGGAATATTCCTAAGAACCTAGAATTCTATCTTGTGATGTCTTTGTCTCGTTTGGGCATTAGCAAGTGACTTTTCAGTCACACACAAAAGAGAATGGCAAATTTCTAAGGATTTCCAGGAAATAAAAGTAAAGCCAGCATATTTTGGCTACCTGCTACACGTGAGGCTCTCTGCTTAGTGTTTTCCTAAGGAACAAGGGAAAGTGGTGTTTAAGCTGGGCCTCGGAGAGTGAAAAGAAGAGGCACAGGGAGGAAGGCGGAGCAGGCAGCCTGGAGGGAGCGGCCCGCGTAAGCAGATGCCCAGGGAGAGGACATTATGAGGCAGAAAGGAAGTAAGTTGTCCAGTTTGCCTAGGATCTGAAGGGGGCCTGTGAAGGGTATACAGAGTTGAATAATGTCCCCGCAATTCATGTCCACCAGGACCTCAGAATGCAACCTTATTTGGAAATTGGGTCTGCACAGCTGCGATTAGTTAAGATGAAGTCATTCTGGATTGAGTGAGCCCTAATCCAGTGACTGGTGTCCTTGTAGAGAAAACAGAGAGACAGAGACCCACCCAGAGAGGGAAAAAGGCCCTGTGATGACGGCGGCAGAGATGGGAGAGATGTGTCTGCAGGTCAGGAGCACGGCGGATCTCCAGCAACCCCCAGAGGCGCAAAGAGGTGGGGAGGCTCTCCCCCTAGACCTGCATTTCAGACTTCTGGTCTCTAGGACTGTGAGACACCCATTTCTGTTGTTTTAAGGCATGGAGTGTGGTGATTTGTTATAGCAGTGATAGCAGTTGGTCCAAGGGGGACCGGCAAAGATGAGTGGGCGCCGGTTTGTGGAGCATGTTACCTGCGAGGCTGGAGCTTGGGCCTTCCTGGTAGGAGAACTTCAGCACTGACCCGGTCTGAGCCAGGAGCCTGGGTGCGCGGGGAGGAGTGGGCAGTTTTCAGGGGCATCCTGTAAAGGATGTTTAAGACAGCCTTTTGTTTTCTTCTGTATCTTCCTTTTTGTTCTTGTACATCGTTGTTCCAACTCACGTTGGAAGCCATCACCATAGGAGTCAGGAGCTTGGCTGGCCCTTGACCAACTGTGAGATTTGGGGATGTCGTTCTAAGCCTCAGTCTTCTTAGCTACAAAATGGGGTCAATAAAATCTCTCTTGTAGGGTCAGTGTAAGAAGTCTTTGAAGCAATTAACAGAGCTCCTGGTACACAGGAAGCATCAGATAAATAGTAACCATGACGGTCAGCCATCCTTTCCTTTTTTTCTTCTTGAAATTCTCCTTATTGGTTTTACCATATAAAAAACCAATACAGACTTCCTTCTTTTAAAAAAACAAGTACAGAAGATTAGCTTATTGTTTCTAATTATCAAAATGTTACATTACTCTCTCCAGAAGATTTATAAAACAAAGAAGATGAAAATAAGCTATGATCATGCCATCTAGAAATGATCATGTTATAACTTTAATGCAGTCTTCACTATAGACATAAAGTATCTATAAATATGCATTATATATAAAACCATGTTGATATATTTCATGTAGCTTTTTATCCTACTGTCTTCATTTAACATAACAGTGAGCATTTCCTTTGGTCTTAAATACATCCATAAAATGTTTAATAGCTTAATGATACTGTATCATATGAATGTGCCACAATATATTAAAATATTACCCTATGGTTAGAAATTTAGTAATAATAATGAGTTGTACTGGCATTTTTTTACTTCATTGAAGTGTAACTAATGTACACTAACCTGCACATATTTAAAGTGTATACTTTGCAGAGTTTTGACATACATGACTGGTGAAACCATCAGTGCAATCAAGATAACATATCCACCACCCCCAGAAGTTTCATCGTGTCCCTCGATAATCCATCCCTCCCCCCCACGCCCTGCCCCAAAATGACTGATCTGCTTGCTGTCACTGTAGATTAGTGTGCATTTCTTAGAATTTTATATCAACGGAACCGTGCAGTCTGTGTTCCGTTTCTCTCTGGGTTCTTTCAGTCAGCATGATGATTCTCTGTGTCTCCACCTTGTTGCCTGTGTCCACAGTTCATCCACCTTTACTCCATTCCATATTCTCTGGAGTCCCATTCCATTGTATGTATGTGCCACAACTTGTGTATCCATTCACCTACCAATAAACAGTGGGTTGTTTTCAGTGCTCAGCTATTACAGATAAAGCTGCTGTGAGCATTTACGCAGAAGTCTATCATGTAGACATATGTTTTTACTTCTCTTCATAAATAACCTGGGAGTGGAAGGACTGGGTTATGTAATAGGTGTGTGTTTAACGTTTTAAGAAACTGCCCAACTGTTTTCCCAGGTGGTTGTATCATTTTACACCCCCCCCAGCCGTGGGTGAGAGTTCCAGTGCCTCTGTGTCCCCATCAACACTTGGTGTGGTTATTCTTTTTTAATCTGGCCATTCTAACAGGTGTAGGAGTATCTTGTTGTGGTTTTATTTTGCATTCCTCTGATTACTAATGATGTCGCATCTTTCTGTGTAGCCTTTGAGTCTGGCTTAACATAAAACATTTGAGATTCGCCCACGAGTGATGGTGCGCCCGTGGTTTGTTCCTTTTTATTGCTGAGCAGTATTCTGTTGTGCGGCACAGCACACCACGGTCTGTTTATCCATTCACCAGGCGAGAGATGCATCTGTTGATTGATGTTTTTGCAGTTATAAATAAGACTGCTGTAAGTATTCACACACACGTATCTGTGTGCGCAGTTTTCCTTTCCCTGGATGGTTGCTGAGTCATATGGTAAGTGCGTGTCTGGCTGTTTAAGACACTGCCGAACTATTTAACAAAAGGCTCTTGCGTTTCGCATTCCTACGGTTGTGTGTGAGTTCCAGTTGCTTTGCGTCCTGGGCAGGGCTCCGTCCTGTCCGTTTCCACGGGCCTGGTGTCCAGCCCTAATGGGTGTGCAGAGTGTCACGCTGCGGATTCTTGCCGCATTGTGGTTTCCGTTTACATTCCTCTCACGACCAGGGATGTCGAGCACATTTACATATGCTTATTTGTCCCTTTATTTGGTGAAGTGTCTTTTAAAATCTTTTGCCCATTTTTAAATTCTATTGTTTGTTTTATTACTGTCTCTGAGAGTTCTTTATATATTCTGGATGCAAATCCCTTATCAGAAATGCGTTTTGCAAATATCTTTTCTCAGTCCATGACTTACCTTTTTATTTTCTTAGTGTTTTTCAAAATGCACAAGTTTTTCACTTTGATGAGGTCCAGTTTATCAATTATTTTTTTTTTTATGGATCATGCTTTTGGTGTCCTGTCTATGAAATCTTTTTCTAACAATACTAGTGAGCTTGAAGAGTCCCTCAGACATTGTTCTGGCTATGAGTCTTTTATTGGATATATATGCTGTGCATATTTTCTCCCAGGCTGTGGGTTGCATTTCTGTTTTCTTTAATGGCATATTTTGCAGAAAAGAGTTTTTAATTTTTAAGTTGACTAATTATTCCTTTATGGTCTGTGCTTTTTTGTGTTCTAAGAAACCTTGACCTATTCTAAGTAACAAAAGTCTTCTCTTATGGATTCTTCTAGAAGTTTTATAATTTTAGGTATCACATCTAGGTCTGATAAAGGCAGGTGCCCTGTATCAGTTTAAGAGGCTTCCCTTCTGTTCCTGGTTTACTGATGGGTTTTACCATGATCTATTTTGAGTTAATTTTTGTGTATTACATGAAGAAAAGGTCAATATGAATTCTTTCTTATTAAGACAGAGAGTTGCTCTGGCGCCGTGTGTGGAAATGCTATCCTTTCTCCGTTGAATTGTCTTAGCATCTTTGTCTTAATCGGTTGATCATATTTGTCTGTTCCTGGACTGTACGTTCTGTTCCACTGATCTAAAAGTCTACCTTTTCACCAATACCAAACTGCCTTGATTCCTGTAGGTGTATAATAAGTCTCTTGTTTTGTAATTCCTCTGTTTATTCCAGGTCTTTGGCATTTCCACATGAATTTTAGAGTCAGCTTGTCAATGTCTACCAATAAAAAAAAAAAATTCCTGCTGGAATTTTTATCAGGTCTGTGTTGAATCTACAAACCAGTTTGGTAAGGTTACCATTAACAACACTGACTGTTTCAATGCATGGACATGGTCTGTATCTCCATTTATTTCCGTTTCCTCTAATTTCCCTCGCAAGGTTCTGTGATTTTCAGCAGAGTGTCTTGAACGGCATTTGTCAGCTGTATTGCTAAGTGTCTTGTGTAGGCTTTTGGGGGCTTTCTCTGCTGCTGTAAGTGGAATTTTTTATTTATTACATTTTTTCAGTTGTCTGTTGCTAGTCTTTAAGTATGCAGTTAATTTCCTGGCATTGACCTTTTATGCCACAGTCTCGCAACACGTACTAGTCCTAACAGCTGTGTTGTGAGTTCCGTGGGGTTTTCATGTACACGGTCACATCCTCTGCACACAGGGAACTTTACTTCTTTGTCAGTCTTCATGTGGTTTCGCTTTTCCCTCGCCTCATAGAGGCTGCCGCCTCCAGGGCAGTGCGGTGTGGACGTGGCCGAGGCAGGCACCCTTCCTTACCCGCATGGCAGGGGGGAGCGCTCCGTCTCCGGCCGCTGGGTGTGATGTCAGCTGTAGAGTGTGGGTAGGCACCCTTGATCAGTTTGAGGAGGTTCCCTTCTAGTCCTGGCTTGCTAACCGTTTTTTTCATGAATGAGTGTTGGCTTTTTGTCAAATGCCTTTTCCGCACCCATTCCTGTAGGGGTTTTTCATGGGCGTCTCTGCTTATTTTCTTGGGATTGATATACAGAAATGAAAAATACAGGGTCAAATGTAGAAATGTTTTTGAGCCTTTGTGGCCTATTTCTGAATAGCTGTTTAGAGACATTTGACCCACCTTTGCAAGACTGTCTGTCTCCCCAAACCCATGCCTACACTACATTGTATAATTTTTTGATTATGGACAATTGCAGATCTAGACCTCCCCTCAAATGGTATCTTGTTTTCATCTGCATTTATTACTCTGGACATGAGCTTTTTATTGGTTATTTGTATTTATTCCCAGAGGACGGTTTTCTTGTTCTTCCATTACTTTTCTGTTGGGCATTGTACTTTTCTTTTCAATTTACACGATTTCTTACATATGAAAGGTATGACGCCTTGTCATCTATTTGTCCCAGTTTGTTCTTCAGCTTCTCCTTTGGTTGTGTTTTGTTTTAATAGATGTTATATTTTAAAGCAGCTGTAGGCTCACAGCAAAATCAAGACGACGGTACAGAGATGTCCATGCACGCCCTGCCCCCAGCCAGCCTCCCCCACTGTCAGCAGCCCTCCAGACGGGGCACCTGTTACGGCCGATAAGCCTGCCCGGAAGGGCCGTCATCACCCAGAGTCCACCCTTTACGTCAGGGTTCCCTTCGTCCTTCTTGTTGGGTGTTCTGCAGGTCTGGACAAACGTGTGGAGACATGGACCCGTTACTGTCGTTTCATAGAGTGGTTTGGCGCCCCAGAGTCCTCAGCGCCTCCTGTTCATCCTTCCCTCCCCTCAACCGCTGGCAGCCACTGATCTTCTCACTGTCTCCATAGTTCTGCCTTTTCCAGAAAATCTTTGAGTCGGAATCCTTCCAGTCGGTAGCCTTCTAAGACTGGCATGTTTCACTCAGCAATGTGATTTAAGGCTCATCCGGGTCTGCTCAGGGCTTGACGCTCATTCCTTTTCCGTGCTGGATAATGTTCCATTGGATGGACGACAGATGACTTACCCATCACCTACCGAAAGTCGTCTTGACTGCTTCCAAGTTCTGGCAATTACAAAGGCCCCAAAGGGTGGTTTGGTTTCCAGGCCCTTCCCCAGCCCTCCCCACACCTCTCCCAGCACACAGCGCACCCTTCAGGGCCGCACACCTTCCCAACACGCTGTGCCTCCTGCTCGCACATGCAGCGGGCCAAGCTTCCCGGAGACCAGGTACAAGATGGAGACTCACTCTGGCAGAGTGGTGGGCAGAAGACCCCTGCTCCCCGCTGTGGCCAGAAGGACGGGCCCCCTGCAGGGGAAGGAGCCATCTCCAACCAGCAAGGAGCCCCAGAGAGAGGGCCCCTCCGCACCCTCCCGAGGCAGTGCGCCTCCAGGCGAAGTCTGCTTAAACCCTTTCATGACTCCTTAGGGGAAACCATTTGCATTAATTAATTGATTGATTAATTAATTCAAGACACTATGCTCGGACCAACAGCTGGGGTTCCATTGACTTATTGGTCATCTTACTCAAAAGACTCTGGATGAAGCAAATTTAGAAGTTTGGATATTTTTAAAATGTTAAATCTGGCCCAATGTCTCTTTGACCTGAAGAACCACAACTCAGTAATTCTGGAGGTCTCTTTGCCCCCCCCCAGCTTTTCTGCAAGCAGACACTTCCCATTTCTATCAGTTATGTGTTGCCACATAACCAAGGCTCCAGAATTTAGTAACTTAAAATAACAACCTTTTATTTGCGCCCCGTCTCTCCGGTCAGGCTAGGCTAAGTCAACATGTTCTGCAGGACACCTGGGGGCTTGACCAGAGTGGGGGTGCTGAAACAGTCTCTGTCCACGGGGCCTGGGGGCTCTGGTGCCAACCAGCAGCTGGGCCGCCTCCTCGGGGTCTCTGGCATCCGTCCTGTGCTTCCTCACGCGGAAGCAGGAGTGCGCCCAGGGAGCAGGTTCAGGAGCCGCCAGGCTTCCCGAGGCCAGGCTCCGGAGCTCACAGAGCGTCCCTGACACCACATCTTACTGGCCAAAGTGACTGACCCCCAGATTCAGGGTGGGGGTGGGGGCACAAATCCCTCTTGATGGGGTCAGCGCCAAAGAATGTGAGGCCATTCTTAACCTCCGACTCTGTGCCTGCCGTGCCTAGGTTATTAGGCGGACGGAGGACTCACTTGCTATGTTTTTCTGCGAGAATGCTGGCTTTTCTGTTTTTCGTTTCTGTTTTTGCATTTTGGAAAGCTCAGAGAACAACAAAAACTAAGAAATGCTACATTTCTTAGGGTCTCACATCTTCCACCTCTACTGATAAAACACTTTGACATACGGATGTTGGGAGTTATTGCCCAAATAAGCCATCCTTTTAATTTTAATGCAGCGCACATAATAATTTTATGAACAAACCAAATTATATGTAATGTATTTGAATATTCTTAAAACCAAATTTCTCAACATGTAAAAAAAAATTTTTTTTTTTAAAGTTGTACACACTTCAAATTTTCTGAGATTTTATTTCCTTACCATTTTTTCCTCTATGACTTCAAAATCCCCAGACATTTTCCATCATCATCCCAGGCCTGGGCATTAAATGGCTTCCTGTTCTGCACCAGGTCTGGGCTGGGAGCTGGGGGTGTAGAAGCGACCAGGCTCTAATCACCATCCCACGGCGGCCAGCCTCGAAGGGGGCACAGATGTCACCCGAGGTGACCTGGGTGACCAAAGGGCCATCTGCTGGGACAGGCCCTTCATGATGGACAACCAAAACTTCCATCAACTTTTCTCCATTTTGAACCCATGGAACCCCAGCTGTCGGTCCTGAGCATAGTGTCTTGAATTAATTAATCAATCAATTAATTAATGCAAATAGTTTCCCCTAAGGAGTCATGAAAGGGTTTAAGCAGACTTTGCCTGGAGGCGCGCCGCCTCAGAAAGGCGGGGAGGGGCCCTCTCTCTGGGGCTCCTTGCTGGTTGGAGATGGCTCCTTCCCCTGCAGGGGACCCATCCTCCTGGCCACAGCGGGGAGCAGGGGTCTTCTGCCCACCACTCTGCCAGAGTGAGTCTCCATCCTGCACCTGGACTCCGGGAAGCTTGGCCCGCTGCATGTGCGAGCAGGAGGCGCAGCGTGTTGGGAAGGTGTGCGGGCCCTGGAGGGAGCGCTGTGTGCTGGGAGAGGTGTGGGGAGGGCCTGGACATCAGGCCACCCTTTGGGGGTCGTGCTCCAGCTGGGCTTGGAGATGGCGCCCGAAGGGCCCTCCAGCCAGGGAAGCGCGCTGAGCACAAGCTCTCCTGCTGCAGACCCGCAGCCGCCTTGTCCTGCCAGCATTGATGGTGCGGGGAGGCCCCGCCAGAGTCCCCTTGGAAAATGGCGACTCCCTCAGCCTTTCTGGGTCTGAGTTTGCTGTGCGGCCACAGTGGTTCAGCTGGTCTGCACCTTCCCAGCTGGCTGTTTGCTCATGGAGAGCTGGGCTCAGTGCACCTCCGCAGACAGGTAGGGAAGTCAGGTGCGCATCCCAAACCCCAGGCCCAGTCGTTTTAGAGGCGGCAAAGGTTCTAAGAAGGCCAGTCTTTCTCTTTGAGGAAGTTCAGAGTTACGAGGGGCTGTGCCGGGGCCCACAGAGTGCTTCATTTAGGGCCTGGCGCCCGTTTGGGGAAGAGTCCCCAGGATGCATCACCTCCGACACTTTTCTGTTTGGAGCTGAGCGGGAGAGCAGGATGAAGTGAAGGCTGTGCGTGTCCATAGAGTTCAGGGTTGGGGCCTAGAACTGATGCTCGCCTTTGATTATTTTAGCAGGCATTTGCTGGATGTTACTATTAAATCAAGAGATAGCTATGGCTGAATCCATGTAATAAAATATTTTGCAACTGAGGTTCTAAACAAATTCATGAAAAAATTTTTAAAGCAGAATAAATGGGGTTGTATTGCTGAACTTTGCACTCAGAGGCAGTAAAATATGCTGGCAAGGACATAGCCACAAAGTTTGGGTCCAAATCCTAGCTCTACCACCTGGGCTCTGTGCCCCTGGGCAAGTTACTTAACCTCTCAAGGCCTCAGTTTCTCTTCTGTACAATGGGGACAATGACATGACTTATTTCACAGGATCCTACATAATAAACACAGGAGAAGTGGCTCACCTTGGCCACGTCCACGCTGAATGTTTAATAAATGCTCACTATTAGCATTAATAACTGAAATGAGGTGAACCAATCTGAACCCAAACAAAAGCCCCATGCCGTCAAAAATGGTCACAAAACAGATTCTCCTGGTAAACCCTGAGGACCAGGTCCTCTGCACTGAGCTCCCCACGGCCGTGTCTTCCACACAAAGCCCTGTGCTAGCCTCACTCTACAGATGTGGAAACAACAGCTCAGGGAGGCTTGGTGACTGGCCAGGGTCACACAGCGAGGGCGCCTCAGTGTGACCTTGGCTATCATGATAGCTGACCGCCTTCTTAGAAGTAGAATGGAATTTGATCAGGAAAATGCTTTCCCATCCACATGAAAACGTAGCTGGGCCTGACCTGTAACAGGATGGATAGATTGATTCATTCCTTCTTGGGTACCTGGAGAGCCTGGGCATGCGTGCGTGTTTGCGCGTGTGTTTAAGCCTGGCACAGGGGTAGAATGGCTCCCCACGCCCTCCCTGCCCTCCCCCTCGGCTGGGCGGACAGAGAAGCGCAGCCTCACCTCGCCTGCTCCACCAGCTCCCCCTCCAGTGCCGACACCCATCTGTGCTTCCCGGACAACCACGGCCTCCTGCAGACCCCACGCTGGGATGAGCCGCAGCGGGCATGTGCCCTGGAGCAGATCTGCGCCGTGTTCCGCGTGGACCTGGGCCACATGCGCTCCCTTCGCCTGTTCTTCAGGTGAGGGCCGACCACTGGGGGCTTCCTGGAAGTTGGCCTAGCACGGTGTCCCCGCAGCGGGGTCTTCGGGTCCACGGCCAGGGCAGGTTCGGCCGACACCTGCGTTCCTAAACATTTGCTTCCCGCCATCATAACCTGAGCTGCACGGTTTTCCATGCAGCTGCCCACAGGCACCGGGGGATGGTGGCTATCAAACTTCTGTCTGCCTTCAGCGTGGCGGGAGCCGGCTGTGTCCGGGAGCTCTCGCGTGGGAGGAGGCGCCAGGGGTCTGCACAGAGCCGTGCCACTCACCGGCTTGGCCGTGTGGTCACTGGGGCTGGCCCTTCTGTGGGGAAGCGCCCTTTCTTTGGTAAGGGCAGACAACCCTGTCAGTGTCCTGCCTGAGAGCCGCATCAGAGCTCTCCTCCTGGAAGGCGGCCCGGCCCAGCCACAGGCCGCACGACCTCAGAGCTGTGTTTGGAGGAGGTGGGAGTGTCACTGGAGGGGACCCAGACCCAGAGCCACAATCCAGCCTTTTATGGAAGGGCAGCCGGGTTTGGGCTGATGGCCCTGGGACATGCAGCGGGTTTCCCTAAGGATTCTCCCAGCATGCCATCCGTGCTATGGAGGGAGCCCACTGAGGAGGGTCTCTTAGTCCCCAGGTGGCCAGGGGCCGACAGCCCGCCACTGACACCGGGCCGGCTGCAGGAGCTTGGGAGCCCAGGGCTGAGGTCTCTCTGGGCCTGGCTGTCTCTGGACAGCAGTGAGGCAGTGAGCCTCCGCTCCCGGGTGCTGGGGCCTGGGAAGCCAGTAATGTCAGGGAAAGTCTTGGACAGTCCCCCTCCCTGAGTCTGGGGAACTGGAGGGTTTGTGAAGGGGCTTCCCTAGAGCCAGCCTCACCCTACTGGCATCTGCCCCAGGTCTCCCCAAGCGAAGGATTCTATGGCCTGGCAGGCAGGGTGCGGACAGAAGGCAGGGCTCCCAGAGCAAGGGTGGACAGTCCTCCTTCCAGGCCCCCAGGAGGGAAAAAGCGGGTGATACCTTCCCTTTGGGTGAGATTCTGTCCCCCCCCACCACCAGCAGCCAAACTCCACGGGGACTTCCTGTTTCCTGCCTCTGATTATACTTGGAAATAAAAACCTGTGTTTACATATTGAGCCGTCTTTTCTCTCCCCCCACGGCCGCTCAGCGACGAGGCCTGCACCAGTGGTCAGCTTGTTGTCGCCAGCCGCGAGAGCCAGTACAAGGTTTTCCACTTCCACCGGGGTGGCCTGGACAAGCTGTCGGACGTGTTTCAGAAGTGGCAGTATTGTGCCGAGACGCACCTCAAAGACCAGGTAGCCAGGGGACGGATGGGCGCTGCCCAGGGGTCGACAGGCCCGGCCTGAGAGACCTCTGGCTGCTGAGGACCCCTCCTTCTGTCGGGGCCAGGACCTCCCGGCACAGAGGCCTTGCAGGGTGTGGCCCCTGGTGGCTCGCCACTGTCCGTGGTCGCTGGACAGCTGACGGAGCAGCAGCTTTGGATTTGAAACATGTGCCCAGGGCTTCTTATAAAGTCAGCGCTCTGTACTTGAAAAATCATGTTTTGACAAGGCTTTCTGCCATATTTTGCTCAATCTACATACAAATGTAATAAGAGCTCTTTAATTATCTGTTCAAGACACTCTATGTGCCTATTAGAAACGGCTGACTTTAAAATTCCCTTCCTTCCCACAGAGCCTCCTGCTGGCTTCCCTTATTACAGTAGGCATGGTCTTTTTCCCCCGTACATTGAACAACCTTTGATTTTTGAATTAAATGTCAGCTGCAGCTCTGCCCTGGATTCGTGACTGCCCGTGGAGACAGCCTGACAGGCGGGCTTCCCGCTCGCAGAACAGGGATCCCTTTGTTTGCGGCCAATCACATGTAATTTATTGCAGGCCCTCCCGGCAGAGGGAAGTTGGGCCGTTCGAGGCATTAATTCCATTTTTGCAGCCGGGGTCGGAGGGAGAGTGGGGGGCGGCCGCAAGGGGCCCGGCGGCCGGTGGGAGTGGGCCAGTGAGCCCAGCAGCCGGGAAACCAGTGCTGAGATGAAGGTATTTTCATTTTAATTGGGTCTAATTACACTTGCCATTTAGGGGTTTGTGTGCGGGGGAGAGCGCGTCCCCTCCTTTCAGGAGAGAAGGAGGCTTTTCTGTCCTCGGAAGAGCACCGGGTTCCAGGGCGGAGCACTTTAGGCCCTGAGCAGCCCGGTTTGCTCCTGCCCAGCAGGTCGCCGATGAAAAGACGTGCATGCAGTTCTCCATCCGACGGCCCAAACTGCCCTCATCTGAGACGCACCCCGAGGAAAGCATGTACAAAAGGCTGGACGTCTCCTCCTGGCTGCGGCACCTAAACGAGTTGGGCCAGGTGGAGGAGGAGTACAAGCTGCGTAAGGTGAGCCCCACCCCAACCTCCCGGGATTCCGGGCCTGCACCAGGAGCCGCGCAAACATGCCGATAAAGCAATCAAAGCCCCTGTGTGGGGAAAGAAACCTCCGGAGCGAGCGGGTTCCGGGGTCCCGCGTCAGCCTGTATAGAAGAGCCATGGGGAAATGCAGCGCTTCCAGAACGGGGATTAGGCTGTGACGTGAAGACAACACGCTAATCTGAGCGCCGCACCAGGGAGGGCATTGACATTGAAATGCGCCTGGCTTGTGTCCTGCATGGGAATGGGGGCCGGCACTTTCCCCTTCCAAACAAGTGCAAATTGCCGCCGTCTGAATCAAGGCTTCAGTTGTCAGGAGGCGCAGCAAAGCCCCCCAAACACAAATCCCCGCGGACTCGGGGCGCTTTGAGTGGCCCTGTTCTGGCCCCTCCCCAACTTTTGCCGCTTCCTGCAGGCCATTTTCTTCGGCGGCATTGATGTGTCAATCCGGGGGGAGGTCTGGCCCTTCCTGCTGCGGTACTACAGCCACGAGTCCACGTCAGCGGAGCGGGAGGCGCTGCGGGCTCAGAAGCGAAAGGAATACGCAGAGATCCAGCGGAAAAGGTGACCGCTGCCCCGCCGCCCTGCGGGGATGTGTCATCTGCAAAGGCGATGCGAGGTGCAATCCAGCACCGATAACGTGTCCCGTGCCCCAGAGCCTCTGAGAACGGGCGATCAGGCGGGATAGTGCAGTCATTACTGAGGGCGCCGGGCTTGGGCAGCCCCAGGAGAGCTTTCAGAGCACTCCCAGCACGGCCAGGTGCTGACAGCCCGCCCCTGACGCCGGGGTGGCAGCAGGGCCCGCGGAGCCCCGTGCTGATGTCTCTCTGGGCCTGGCTGGTCCTGGGCTGCAGTCAGCCCTCCTCTCCCGGGCGCCGGGGCTTGGGGGGCATTAGTGTGGGGAAAGCCTTGCATGGCCCCCCACCAAGTCCGAGTTTGCCAGCGGCAACAGTCCCTGTTGGGGAGCGGGGGTGGTGGGGACAGCCCCCCGGAGTGTGTGCTCTGCTCCGTGCCAGGCTCTCCATGACCCCCGAAGGGCATAGAGCCTTCTGGCGAAATGTGCAGTCCACCGTGGAGAAGGACGTGGTTCGGACAGACCGGAGCAACCGGCTTTTCCAAGGCGAAGACAATCCCAACGTGGAGAGCATGAGGTACCCCCCACCACCAGCACAGCTCCTCCCCTCCCTGTCTCTGCCCCTCTGTGAGGTCGCCTCGCCCCCCAGGCTGCAGGTGGCCCTCAGGAAAGGGGAAAGAGCAGGAGCGTGGGCAGGTCGAGTGTCCGGGGTCTTGCAGGTTCATGCGATCCACACCTGGGCACAGGGGATCGTCAGCTACTTCAGGCAACGTCGGTCAGCCCCTTATGCCGTAGCGTCCAGGGCAGCCCTCCCGGAGGTGCCAGCCAAGCCCCCGACCCCTGGGCACCCACCAAGCCTGTCCTTGCTTGACCCACAGCAATGGTGGACAACCCTCCCCTGAGTATCTCCGTCTCCCAGTGGGTGGTCCTCTGGGTGATACAGCAGCATGGAGCCCCAGGCTGGCATCTCTGACACTCTGCTGCCGCCTGGCAAACAATTACACAAAATTAGCAGCCCGTAAAAATGGCCCTGCCAGTCCACCCTTTGTCACGGGCAGTCGACCATTAAGAAAATCAGACCTGCATTCCTCCTTCCTTTACTCTGGGCCTGGTGAGTGGCTAATTAGAGGCCACTAAGCTTCCCAAGGCTCTCAGCACAGCCCCCAGAACTGCCTCCTTCCCCTGAGATGGAGGCAAAGGAGGGCTCCTCCCGCCTGGGGCGCTGCTCACCCCACCAAGAGGACAGCAAGGTGGGCTGTGTCGTGGCTGCTGTCTGCTGACCTCCCTGCTCTCTGCACCGTGTTGCCAGGAGGATCCTGCTGAACTACGCCGTGTACAACCCGGCCATCGGCTACTCCCAGGGCATGTCGGACCTGGTGGCTCCCATCCTGGCCGAGGTCCTGGATGAATCGGACACCTTCTGGTGCTTTGTGGGTTTGATGCAGAACACAATCTTTGTCAGCTGTCCTCGGGACGAGGACATGGAGAAGCAGCTGGTGAGGCTCGGGGATACGTGTGGGAGGGCACGGGAGAGGGCAGGCTGCATGTGGCATGCCTGCTGTGGGTCAGCAGGCAGCAGAAAAGCCAGGTAGACATCGCTGATGGGGCCTGGGGGCCTCTGGGGAAGGACCAGCTCCCCCAGAAGGGCCACAGGCTGCTCCCGGGCCCCGGGGCGCATACTGCTGTCTCCATTCCTCACGCCCTGCAGTCTGGGCCGGACGGGCCCTCCCCTGGTGGCCTCCCTGTGTCTGGCATCCCCGCCCAGGCTCCTTGGCTGGGCGGGGAGGGGAGCCCCCACCATACACAGCCCTGGTCGTCAGGTGCATCTCAGCTACTCCCTGCAAGGGTCTGACACCTCTGGGGCTCCTGAAGCCACCCTGAGCCCCCGGGGCAGCTGCCACACCCCAGCCTGAGGACGGCAGGCACCTCTCCCTTCACGACCTTCCCTCCCCTGCTCTGCCCAGCGGCGCTGAGCGTGGGTGGGGGCAAGCGGAGCTGGGGGGCCGCCAGGGCGCTCTTGTTCGTGCTGCGTGCTCCACACACTGATGAGGGACACGGTCTTGGCGCCTAGTCCGGGAGAGAGCCTCGTTCCGGAAGTTGGCCGTGTCCGGAGAGGCTGCTGGAGGCAGGGAATGTGGGGGCCCGGGGCAGAGATGGGAAGTAAGGCAGGCATATCCAGCAACACTGCACGGCCCGGTCTTGTCGGGCCAGACACGTCCCACGCGTTAGGGTGGAATGGAGTGCAGGGACGCGGACTGACTGCGGATGGGGACGCAGCATGCTGAGGGCTTGAGGACGAGGGGTTCTGAGGGTGGGGAGGTGCGGCATCTGGGCAGGGGGCGTCTGTGAGGGAGGGGCTCAGCCACCCTCATAGCCCTGACCCTGCCGTGGGCCACCGTGGGGAAGGACCCTCCGAGTCAGTTCCCCCAGGGCCCCACACTGCCCCCGTGGCTATCTCCTGCAGGAACAGCCGGCCGCTGTGTGGGAAGGGCCCCGAGTCACCGGGCCCCTGCCCCGGATCCCCCCACCCGGCCCCCACTGCGACCTCCCAGAGCGGCTGGGCTCAGCCTGCTCCCGCTCTGCATCAGCCCTGTGATGTCAGGTTTCCACGGTACCTAGGGAGGCAACTACAGGGTCTGGCGCTGTTTGCCCTGATGGGCTCATGCAGGCCACGGCCTCGTGACCTGCTGGCCGCTGGAGGTGGATTTTCCAACAGCGCAGGTAAAGTCAGCAGTCTGATCTGGGTGCTGCCAGAAACAGCCTTGATCTGGTCCCACGTCACTGGGTGGTGACCTTACGTGCAGGAATTGAGTGTCTAGGGGCTCGGAAACACCCCCCTGTGCTCTAAATTGGCTCTGGAAGGTGATAGACCCTGGTGATTGGGCAGGAGTTTCCATGGTGATCTGCTCATCTTCCCAGGAGGAGGGGGTGTCCCCATGGTGGCTGAGGCCTGGGGCGTCTTCCCGGCCCCCAGCAGCACCCTGGGTGTGCACTGCCTAGCCCTGGGCCAGGCCTCTGGGACCCACTGGCAAAGACGGTGTGAGTCAGATCCCAGCAGCAGGATAGGATATGCAGGTGGCAGACAGAGATCTGAGATGCGGCCTGTGTCCCTATCACGGGTGGAGTAGCCAGAGGAAGGGCCCCATGGGAGCGGGATTGCTGGGCCAGGCCGGCAGGCCGCGCACGGCTGCGGCTAACGTCCGGCCCCGCCCCCAGCTGTACCTGCGGGAACTGCTGCGGCTCTCGCACCTGCGCTTCTACCAGCACCTGGTCTCGCTGGGGGAGGACGGCCTCCAGATGCTCTTCTGCCACCGCTGGCTCCTCCTGTGCTTCAAGCGGGAGTTCCCGGAGGCCGAGGCGCTGCGGATCTGGGAGGCCTGCTGGGCCCACTACCAGGTGAGCCAGGGTGGGCCCCAGGGGCAGAGCCCCAGCCGCCAGCAGTGCCCTTGATGGGGCCACAGGCACCTCCTCTGGGTCCCCACCACATGTCAGCCCTCACATGGCTGGCTGAGACCAGCAAGTGGCCTCCCAAGGAACTGAAATCGATGCACATTGCCCATGACTGCACTCATCACCACGGTCTGGGGCTGGGCTCCTTCGGGTCACAGCCAAACGGCATGCGAGAGACTGCGGGCCAGTCGGCTCGCTGCAGCCTAGGCCCTGGCCCGCAGGCTGGAGCCGGCGCCCACCTGCCCCCCGGCTCGGCCTGCTTCCCGGCCAGCCCCTCTGGAGAGCCCAGGACCAGCAGCCGCCTCCCACTTGGCAGCCACCGTTATCAGCGACTCCTAGCAGAGTTCCCCGAGAGCTCGGCACGGCCCTGTCACGTGGCTTTAACACTCAACTTAGAGACAAGCTGGCAATGTTATAAAGTCCCTTTGAATCATCAGCCTGTAAAAAAAATAGTGTTGACGCATCCGGGAGGGGCCAGGACCCTTTCTGCCAGAGTGGCTGCGGTCTCGCTGCAGCAGCCTGGCAGCTCCTTAGACAAACGCTGCTGAGGTGGGGCCCCCACCTGCCTGCAGAGATGTGCGTCAGCATTTGCCACCCTTACATTACAGGAGATGCGGGTCAGGGGAAGGAGTCAGGGCTGCCGGCAGCCATCTCTGCTCTCCGGCCTTGCCCACCCCGCCCCCCGTGTCCCCACGGTCTGGCTGTGGGACTCACCTGGGCCGGTGTGCTGGACGAGTCCATCCAGGGTGAATAACTGCATTAATCGAGGGGCGCACCAGCACGGATGCTCCCAGAATGCAGGCTCACGTTAGGAACCAGAGTCGCGTCTGCTTTGCGGGGCCTCGTGTGTTTCTCCTGCCCCCAATCTGACACCCTCATCACATCCCGTTCAGGCTGGTGTTAGGAGTGGACTCTGAGCGTTGCCTGACAGGCGGACCGTTTCTCATGGTGGGGGTTATCACTGTGCCCTATCAATGCCCCAGTTTAATAAGATCTAGTAAAAATTACAGGAGAGGCCCATTTGCACACCTCCGCCGGCTGTCATTTTGCTCGAAGCCCATAAATCAAGTTTACTCCTTTCAGACTGCGGCCCCTTTGTCAAATTAGTAGCAGAGGATGGGGCAGTGGCAGGATGGTGGGGGGCAGGCCAGATCCTCAGGACTGAGCTCCGGGGGGGGGGGGGGCTGCCCTTCTGAAGTGACCCCTGAGAGACGAAGGCTATGTTCTCTCCATTCACTACCAGTTTCCCTGCAGGGGCCACACTAACTGAAATGAGCCCTGTTGTGTCCCGGCCACCTTGTTCTCCCCACATTACTCTTTAGAGGAGCTGGACGTCCACCTTCTGGAATTCTCCACTGTTTTGCCACCCCAGCCAGAGTGCCCGTAGCTGCAAAAGGACCATGCAGAGCTCAAACAACGTTTGGGACTAGATGGAGGAAGGGGCAGGGTGGTCCAGGGTCCAGCAACCTGGGAGATGGTTTGCCCAGAGCAGGTGGGCATGGAGCACCTGCTGACTGTGACCTCGGCCCGCACTGGGCTCCCCCTGGCCTGGTCAGGGAGCTTTGACATCAGGAAACTGAACTTGACTTCCAGGGCTCCTTGTTCTTCTTCTGTCCCCGGGGGCGAGTGTGAACCAAAGGCAGCACGCTCCCAAAGTATCCGGGCAGGATGGCACCCGGATGCACCCGCCTCAGGGCCGAGTGCCAACTTCCTGCTGCCGGCCTCGCGTTGCTGGGTGGTGGTGTGAGGCGGCCTCCAAGCAGGGCAGCCGGCCTCAGTAGGCACTGAGAAGACCCTTCAGACAGCGGGATCATGCTGGCCGCTGCATGGGGAGCGTCAGGGAGCCACCGTGCTCCTCGGTGCTGGGACCTTCTTCCCAATTTCTTAGCGACAGACCCGAGAGCCTTCTCTGGGGCTCGGTTTGGACGTTCGTCCTGTCGCCAAGAAGACACTCGCTGCAGGTGGCTGCCCGCGGCCCTGTGTTGCTGGTACCATCCATGACCCAGTGAGTGTGTTCTCACCAGGAGGGCTTCTCGACACTTTGAGGAATAAGACTTCAGACTGAGCCCAGGCTGCTTTCAGAGGAAGTGCGTCCTTTGCCCTCCGTGATGGAGTGCACCCAGGGGGCTCCCTCGAGAGCACAGCAGCCCATGGGCGGCCGGGCCCCATGTCACCCCCTTTGCATGTCACAGTGGCCTTTGGACGTTGGCCCTTTTGCAATGGGGAAACTGAGGACAGGAAAAGGCCGCACGCTTGCCCAGGCCACAGGGACCCAGACAGGGTCAGCCACACCCCTGCACTCGGCCCCCTGCAGCAGGGCCTTCTCTGAACCCCCTCTCTGCCCCCAGACAGATTACTTCCACCTTTTCATCTGCGTGGCCATCGTGGTCATCTACGGGGATGACGTCGTCGAGCAGCGGCTGGCCGCCGACCAGATGCTGCTGCACTTCAGCACCCTGGCCATGCACATGAACGGGGAGCTGGTTCTCAGGAAGGTGAGCGCCCCACATGCGGCCCACACCCCCATCTAGGAGCTCCACCCCATGCGCACCAGGGCCCTGTGGGCGCCTCTCAGGGGTCCCTTGCCTATCTGGCCCTGACCTGAGAACCATGTAGAGGGAACAGGTTGCTGGGTTCATAGACAGGGTACCCACCTTTGGGCACCTCACTCATCCTGGAGCCAGGAAGGCTGAGAAGGAGGCCAGGGGAGAGGGTGGCCTCTTCTCATCCAAGGTTAGTGGAATAAAGGGGGACCGGGAGCTTTGCCGCTCCCCCACTTCCCAGACTCCTGCTGCAAATGCTGCTGGTTACGGCTCTCTAGTGGCCTTCCAGGGGCCACAGGAGGGCCTGCGGGTCGACAGTGGGCACAGTCCTGCACCAGATGGCGGAGACCAACCCTGCAGGGGCTGGAAGGTAGTGTGGCAGGCAGAGCAGTGTCACGGGGCTTAGTCAGCGCGTGTGAAGCAGAGGTGGGGGTGCCTGCCAGTTAGGAGAGGCCTAGGGCAGCTTTGGGCAGCCCTGCTCCCCTCCTGGTGAAGGCCATTTGGGGAGCCTTCCGGAGCCACGTGAGTGCTGACCCGAGAACCGTGTGGGTCCCACCACACCGGCACTGAGTGGAGGCTGCAGGCGGAGCCCGGGGCCCGGGTCTGGTGCACAGTGAGCCCGTGGGAGTTGACTCCCCCTCCGCGGCTCTGGCCCCACTGCCGTCCTCTCTCTTCACAGGCCAGGAGTTTGCTGTATCAGTTTCGCCTCTTGCCCCGGATCCCCTGCAGCCTGCACGACTTGTGTAAACTGTGTGGGACTGGCATGTGGGACAGTGGTTACATACCCGCTGTGGAGTGCACCGGCCACCACCCGGGCTCAGAGAGCTGTCCCTATGGGGGCACAGTGGAGACACCTTCACCCAAGTTCCCCAGGGAAGGCAAGAAGGGCCCAAAGGCACCTCGGGAAGGCTTTGGTCTCCGCAGATAGGCTGGGCTTCCTGTGCTGGATGGGCACGGAGGGGACAGCGCCCGGGCCCTGGGCAGGTGGGGTGGGAGGGTTAGGCATGGAGGGGACAGGACAGTAGAAATATAAGGAATATGCCTTTGGGCAATGTGATGGGAACGTTTGATAATTATGACAAACGCAGAGTATGAAGGAGACAGAAATAAGACCTGCCGGCCACCTAGGGACAAGTCAGCTCCCCGAGACAGAGCAGACTGCATGGCCGCTGCACAGGGATGCACTGGGGCCTCTCGCCTCCCTGGGTGGACCTCCACACTCCCAGGAATTCCTCCGGCTTGATCGTCAACCAGTGGCATTGCCAGGTGATGGAGGCCAGGGACAGGAGGAGGTCTTGTTCATCCCCTAGTGCTGGGGGGTGCAGAGCAGAAGGTGGTGGTCCTGTCTAGGCCTGGACATCTTTGTGAGCCAGACACGCCTCCCCTCTGAGTGAAACAAACACACTTCCCACAGTTTTCCAGCCCCAGCTACGAAGTTGATGTGAAGATTTGTGTCCCCCAGAAGCCCCACTGATTTCAGGATAGAGAGCAGGGCACCAGGCAGAGAACCAGGGCTTTCGTGCTGTCCATTTACTGTCTTACCCGCCTGGTTTGTGAGGGGACCTGCCAGTCCATGCACCTGAGCCACAGATGTCGGAGACGTGTTGCATTCCTCTCCCTAGATGGGGACTTTCCACATGAGGGTCTTCAGCATTTCTTGAGGTCCACCTCACCCAGTGCAGTACCCAGCGGGAGCTGGATGCATGGAGGTGTGTGTGTGCGTGCAGAGTCCTGGAGGGAGAGTCTGCAGTGGCCGAGAGACGTGGCAGTCTCTTAACTGACCCACCGATACCAAGACACCTGAAAGTGCCAGAAAGAGGCCTACTTCCTGCAGGGCCTGCAGCCCACTGGGAATGAGGGTCTTTGCAAGTCGGCTTCTCAGGTGGTCAGACACAAGAGCGAAGCTCAGGGTACCTGCTTTCTGCCACAGAAAGACCTGTGGCGGCCAGGTCTTCCCACACACTCTCCCTCCTCCAAAAGGTTTTACATCAGTTCTCCTTCTGGGATTTAGAGATGGATTCACTGGACAAGGGCTTGGGAGAGCTCCCAGGCAGCTGGAAAGCACGGAGCCGCTTGCACAGAAAACCAGTTCTCAGACTGCCAGGAGGGAGAAGTGTCCTCCCGTGCATCCTCCGGGGAGACCAATCCTTGCTGTGCCGGGGGTCGTCCTGGGGACGCGGCCCTGACTGAGGCTCAGTCCTGCCCCCAGCTTTTCTTCTGGACAGGGAGCACTGGATGGTGGGACTCTAAAATGATGTTTATCAACAGGAAAGAGGAAGTTACCAGCGTCCTCCCTCCTCAGCTTCCCTTTTCTGCATGAGCCGGAGTCCTCCACAGGCGAGGTGGGCACTGCCCACTCCCTGGTCCCCTTGTGCGAGAGCCCTTTGGGGAGACCATCCAGGAGCCCCATCTGTGCCCAGGTCTTGGGGTCCTGACCATTATAGACCGGCAGTGGGGCCCAGGCTGGGTGGAGGTCGCCTTCCTCTCTGCTGTGCTGAGAGAAGAGGACTACCCTTCTCTGGGGGCTCCCGACTGGTTGTGGAATTGGCTTGAGTCAACCAGGCACTACGCTGACCCTCCTCTGAAAACACATCCCCATGGACAGGCGCATCAGCTCTCTGTTGCCACAGTAATGCTGCACACAGCCCCAAACGGGGCACCTCAGACGGCACACGCTTTTCTCCCATGCCAGTCTGAGGGCCGTGGTTGGCCGGGCAGTTCTGGGCTTCGCTGGGCTTGCTCCCGTGTCTGGGCTTGGCTGGCTGTGCGGTCCCAGGGGGACGCTCCCGTGCTTGGGGGCCGGACTTGTGCTGTTCCACGTCTTCTGCACCCTCCTTCAGGCCAGGCCCAGCAAGGCCAAGGTGAGAAGCAGAGATGAGCGGGTGCCCCCCCAAGCCTTGGTGGCCGCTGCTCCTGCCAAAGCAAGTCACACGGCGGGACTCAGCTGCATGGGGTGGGGAAACGGACCCTCCCTTTAGCAAGAGGGTGCTCAGTGACCTGGCAGGGGGCTAGGAATTCAGGGAGGGGTGACAAACTGGGTGGCTGGTAGGGTACCCCACCAACACGAACACCACCTCTGCCACACCTCCACCACCTTCACCTCCACCACCTTCACCTCCACCACCTTCACCTCC